>PVJN01026957.1:0-28540 GCA_004026805.1 Lasiurus borealis | reverse complement strand
TTTGAAATTGATCAAGAAAAAGAGTGGGTGTGTGATTAAAGAATTTGCATGTGAACCAGTGAACACAGAATTGTGTAGCCTAGAAGGTCCTCGAATTCCTGCATCCTGCAGATATGATGCAAAAGTTTCAGGCACTGCAGGTTTCTTAGTAACCACAGCAACCTGGGCTTTCTGCTCAGGTGGCCACCAGCCACATGGAGCTGTGGAGGACCCAAAGTCTGACTAGTGTCACTGAAGGACACTCCCTGAAATTTTCTTTCCTTTCCATTGATTAAATTTAAATGTCCGTCCATGACAAAGACAAGCATCAGTGTGAGAGAAACACATCGATTGGGTGTCTTCTGCACAGGCCTTGACCAGGGCCCGGGCTAGGGAGGAGCCTGCAGCCTGCAACCTGCAACCTGCAACCAGTTTGGCTCAGGGATAGAGCATTGGCCTGGGGCTGCATTGATTTTTGAAAGAGTGGAAGGGAGGGAGAGAAACACACAGAGAGGAACAGCGAAGTGAAAGAAACACATTGATTGGCTGCCTCCCACATGCGCCCTGACCAACTGGAGCTGGGAATGGAGCCTGCAAAGCAGGTACATGCCCTTGATAGGAATCAAACCTGCGAGCCTGTAGTCCACTGGCTGATGTTCTGCACAGCTAGGGTCAGGCACACATTTTTGGAAGATGCGATGGTGAGGTCGGAGGACAGTCAGTGTACCTCTCAGCACCCACTCCCTTGTTCTGCCGTGATCGAGGAAAAGAGAGAGGGGGCGAGGCCCAGTTCTAATTCCCTTGGAGACAGGCTCAGCTGGAACTGCCCTCTTTCTTGGCACTCCCGAGGTGTTAACAGGAGCGTTTATTTTTGTCGTTGGCATACTTGCGATCCCTTCTTTGAAGTCCTGTTTTCTTTAAATTTCAAGCTCCGTGTCTACAACAGTTCTCATTGGGCCTATGTGATACTTTCAACATTAAAGATTTAAAGAACTAATATATATATAAATTGGACAAAATAGACTGTAATCTTGGTTAAAGTACAAAAAAAAAGTCATTGGGGAAAAATATCCTCAGGTGAGGATTAGCAAGCAAACAAAAGAATATATTGTGTTTGTTAAAATGACGCATTTCACACAAATACTTAGCAGTCCGTCAGCCAGTGCTGTTTGCCAATAGTGATTCCATTTATGTACTAATGATGGGGAAGTCAGTAATGACAGATTGGAAGGTCGGATTTCTCATTTTAATGTATTGTTTAGCCATGAGCTGATTGATTTTGCTGTGTTGCATAACCAGGAGAATTAATAACCCAAGGCCCATTTCCCACTGTTTTTGGCATTTATAGAACATAGACGATGTTAATTGCAATTAATGAGTTGAACAACATATATAAAAGATAATTCTCAATTCCAAGGCCCTAATGTGTGAGTTGCCATCTGTTTTTGGACCGAAGAAGAATAATTTGATTCTAAAGCTTTCTTTGTGTGCGTGTGTAAACAGCTTGGAATAAGAACTGTTTATATATTAATCACTTACTGAATTATTATGGGTTTTGATGCCTCTCTTTTCAAACAGTTTGGGGTTTATTATGTGACATCTGCTCATATTTGGACACTTTGGGGGAGTTAGCAATTTCACCATCAGGCTCTTCCCCTGGTAAATGTACAGTCCAGTCCTGAACACAGTCATTTGCTTTCTGCTGTGGGTTTCTGTAAGGATATTGTCCCGTTCCGTCTCTGCTGCAGTTTTTCACATAATGAAATGATTTCAGTTTTAGAGGCAAAATGCATGGTCTCTTGTGCCTGCTTTTCTCTGGTGCCTTTGACTCCTGGTCTAGAAGTTGTAGACAAATGTTTAAATAGCATTGGTGTTTTTTTCAGTGGTAGCTCTTTTTAAAAAAAAATCACCCTGGTTGTTTCTTTTATCTAAGATAGCCTTTTTTTTTAGAGGATGTTTATTAAGATTTTTAAAAGTTGATTTTTAGAGAGGGAGAGAGAGAAATATCCATGAGAGAAAAACATTGATCACCTGCCCCTGCACGCCCCCTACAGGGGATCGAGCCACAACCCTGGGCCTGTGCCCTGACCGGAATTGAACCTGGGACGCTTCAGTCCACAGGCCGCCACTCTATCCACCGAGCCAACCGGCTAGCAGACAACCAAAGGCGCTTTGGAAGGAAGAAGGGAAAGAGCGCTGCAGACATGCTGGTCAGCTGCTCAAGGTGCACGCTGACGAAAAGTCAAAGCCCGTGTGACAGGAGGGGTTCTCATGAGAGGTGAGCCTGGCTCCTTCAGAAATTGGGGCGAATGGACGGAAGCCCTGGGGAACAGAAATGTGTGGCACAGGAATGGACGGTTGAGGAGTGCTGGCGCCTTTCATTTGCTGTGTTTTAGGGAAGCCTTAGCCAGGGGCAAACATTCAAATGTGGGCCTAACCATTGTGGTTCAGTGGTTGAGCATTGACCTATGACCCAGGAGGTTACGGTTCGAGTCCCAATCAGGGCACAGGCCGGGGTGGTGGGCTCGATCCCCAGTGTGGGGCGTGCAGGAGGCGGCCGATCCATGATTCTCTCTCCATCATGGATGTTTTTATCTCTCTTCCTCTCCCTTCCTCTCTGAAGTCAGTAAGAACAATTTTTTAAAAAGAGATTGGGAGCTGAAACCGGTTTGGCTCAGTGGATGGAGCATCGGCCTGCGGACTGAAAGGTCCTAGGTTCGATTCCAGTCAAGGGCATGTATCTTTGGTTGCAGGCACATCCCCAGTGAGGGACGTGCAGGAGGCTGCTGATCGATGTTTCTCTCCCATCGATGTTTCTAGCTCTCTATCCCTCTCCCTTCCTCTCTGTAAAAAATCAATAAAATATATTTAAAAAATAAAAAGAGATTGGGATGCGGTTTCTGTGTTTGTCCAAGCATGTAGTGTGTGTGAGGTAGATACGTACCCACAGGCGTGCCTGTCAGCACTGTTACTGTCGCCGCCCGAGTGGAGTCTAACGTTTCTCTAAAGCGTGCTTCCCCCCTTGGAGGGTGTGTGGTTCACATTACCGTGGCTTGTGGCTCAGTGCTGAGAGGTATTTCAGGGGCATTCATTTATCATTAGATGATAGCCTTGTCTGAGCTAAAGGTAATTTGACCTACTCTGAGAATTTAGCATTCAGACTTTCTACAAGTAGCATAATAATTTGACAGGCCATTTAAAATATATGTTTTTATTGGTCCCAAAGAGAGGGAGGGAGAGAGAAAAGGAGGGAGGGGAACATCCTATATGATAAAAGGGTAATATGCCAGTAGAAAGAACAGCAGAACAACCAATCAAAACGTAATACGCGAAGGCTGCTCAACTGCTCACTATGACGTGCACTGACCACCAGTGGGCAGAAGCTTCCACCGGTAGGTTAGCTTGCCACTGGGGCCCAGCCGATCGGGACTGAGCGAGATGGGCCGGACACACCCTGGAGCCCTCCTGTGCTCCCTCCCGGGCTGACTGGTTGACTGGCCTCCTCCGGGATGTTGAAGAGATGCTTTCAAAAGCCCGATCCCGAAGGCCACTCCCCTTGGGAGGGCGCCAGAGGCAGGGCTGGCGAGCGCTGCTGCAGCAGCTTGAGCTTCTCCCGATCGGGGCTGATTGGGCGAGCCCGCGGCAGGCGCGGGGGGGCCTGGGTGAGCGGAGCGGCAGGTAGGAGCTGCAGGCGGTGTTAGACTGCGGGTTTCAGCCTCTTCCCTGCAGGCCACCCAGAGGAACCCACCCGTGCACGAATTTGTGCACCGGGCCTCTAGTCAATGAGGAGAGAGAATCATGGACCGGCTGCCTCCTGCACGCCCCCTACTGGGGATGGGCCCACAACCGGGGCCTGTGCCCTGACCGGGAATTGAACCCTGACCTCCTGGTTCCTAGGCCAACACTCAAGCACTGAGCCACGCCACCCGGGCTGACGGGCCATTTTCATTTCTCCGTTTTCACTTGGCTAATACAACTACCTCGTCTGTGCTCACGTTTAACACGGGGTGCTGAAGCGATGGACTGGGTTACGTCTGGGTTGGGATGAAAAAGGAAACCACCGGCATCGATCTGAAGGAGAAAACAGGAATGGGGAGCGAGGTCAGAGGCGAACTCGGCCCACAGGTTTGTAAGGTGTTTTGTGTTTACCCATCTCTCCCTGTCTCCCCAGGCAGATGTTGCGGCTTCTATGCTCGGATGCTGGGGGTCCCACCAGTGCGAAGGGGTGCACATGAAGTCACCGTGAAGGTAAGCACCCGCCTCCCTCTGAATCTGTCTTTTCACCGGAAATCTGCTTGCGAAACGGAACTGCATTTTATCAAAATGGAATGCCTTCTGTTTGCAGTGATTGGATGGGGTTGGGGGGAGGGCGGGAGCGGGGGAGAAAGATGCAGGCCTTGCTCCTCGCTGAACTAGAAGGGGGTGTTGATAGAGCATGGATCGCCATTCTGTGTGCTGAGCTGCATTTTACTGCCTTGCAAGAATTTGGAGTACTGGATGGGCTCTTACCAACTTTTCGGAGTCTTCCAAAGACGGTGCCAGGTTTTAATTAGGTTTTAATGAATGGGAAAGCGGTCCAAGTGCGCAGGAGGAAATCTGCAAAATATGGAAGAGCACATATTCACATACGTGGACATGACCCACTCCAAGAGAGGCTTGCTTTGCAGAGTATGGTGTGTGTGTGTGTGTGTGTGTGTGTGTGTGTGTCCACAAAATAAAATTTAGCACCATGCATGTTCCATTGTATAAACCAATATTTTAAACATATACAGTATATATATATTTAGAGAGGAAGGGAAAGGGAGAGAGAGAAACATCAATGATGAGAGAGAATCATGGATCGGCTGCCTCCTGCACACCCACACTGGGGATCGAGCCCACCACCCAGGATGTGCCCTGACCGTGAATGGAACCTGGGACCCTTCAGTCCGCAGACCAATTGAGCCAAATCGGCGAGGGCTCTCTTCAATTTCTTGATGGGCTTTAAAGGCAAATTATTATTTATGTTGGGATACTTGTGCTGAGGGGGGCAACCCCAGCGAAGCCACCAGCTGGCATGAATGTTTGAGCTCCTTCCTAAGCAGCGCGATGGGGACGTGGTGGCTTTGGGTCACCGTGGAAGGGGCTGTTCCTCTTGGCGCCATCCATCCCGGCTGCGGAGTCCTCCCATCAGCCTCACGGGCGGTGTCTCCAGTCAGAACTGGGTCAGGCAAGAAAACAAACACCGCCCACTAATGGGACCTGTGGTTTCCAGTCTGTTTGGTTTTGCACTTCCGCTCAGGGCCACAGGGGACCCGCTGCTGCTGCAAAAGCTCCCTTTTGCCGGACAGGCTCCCCCGGCGCTGCAAACAGACGGTGTTCCGGGGCCCAGCCAGGGCTGCGCCAAGAGTGGGGTCCCAGGCGTCCCCAGGAGAAAATGCTTACCCACACACGGCCTCTGGGGAGTGCTTTCCTTTTCTTCTTCCGCTTTTTTAGAAAAACATATTTGTATTGATTTTAGAGAAAGAGAAAGGGAGAGGGAGAGAGAGAAACATTGATGGGAGGCTTCTTGCACATTCCGCCACTGGGGATGGAGCCCACAACCCGGGCCTGTGCCCTGACCAGGAATCGAACCCTGACCTCTTGGCGCACGGGATGATGCTCAGTCACTTGGCCTCGCCCGCCAGGCTTTTTGTGATGGGCTTTGTAAGTGCCACTTGGGTGGTCCAGTCATTGAAGCCGCCGGCTCTGGTGGATTTTAGGGGGGTTGGAAGGGGGTGTCCGCTGATCCCCTAGGGCAGCGGTCAGCAAACTCATTAGTCCACAGAGCCAAATATCAACAGTACGATGATTGGAATTTCTTTTGAGAGCCACATTTTTTAAACTTAAACGTCTTCTAACGCCACTTCTTCAAAATAGACTCGCTCAGGCTGTGGGATTTTGTGGAAGAGCCACACTCAAGGGGCCAAAGAGCTGCATGTGGCTCAAGAGCTGCAGTTTGCCGACCACTGCCCTAGGGTGCCCTTGCAGGTTGCTCTTTGACAGTGGTGCACAGCTGGCTGAATGAAGTCCTAACGGGCTCTTCTGGAAGCTGCTGTGTGTGTGTGTGTGGCGTCCAGGGGGTGGGGGGAGTCTGTGGGTGTGAAGCATTTAGCCCTCGAGGCTGCTCCCCTGCAGAGGGCTGCTCTTGCCCCTGATTTGGAGGGGGCAGATCTGAGTCACAGAGCTTGCCCTGCGACCTAGAGCTAGAAGGAAGTGGAGATGTGGTGAGGTCCGCCTGTCGGCTCTGAGCAGGTGGCCCCAGGCCCTTATCTCCTACCCCAGCTCTGCAGCCAGCACCAGCGTGTCAGCGCCACGTCATCCGTCCACTGAGACCGTTCTTTTCTTTTCTTAACTTTTTTCCTATTATTAGTCTTTTAAAACCCTCGCTGGAGGATATTTTCCCATTGATTTTTAGGGAGAGTGGAAGAGAGAAAGAGAAATATCGATGTGAGAGAGAGACCTTAATTGGTTGCTTCCTGCACGAGTCCCAACCAGGGCTTGGTGCTGGGAAACAGCCTGCAACCAAGGTACGTGCCCTTGACCGGAATTGAAGCCGGGACCTTTTGGTCCATAGGCGGATGCTCTATGCATTGAGCCACACTGGCCAAGGCTGAGATTGTTCTTACAGCGAAGACGCAGGCCACCTTCCCCCCACACACAACAGACAGTGCCCCATGCCCTTCAAGCCTCGGCACAGATGGCAGAGCTGCTCTGGGTCCATGGACCTGTGGTTTCCAGTCACATTGTTGGAGACCAGAACCACTCTTCACTCTAGCCCTGTGTGTGTGTGTGCATGTGTTTGTGTGTGTATGAAAGTGCGTGTGTGTATCGCTTGTCCCATGGCTGGCTCTGCCAGTCAAAGGTGTGGTTTGTACCTGACCCTATCCCAGCCTTATAAAATACAGCAATGTTTCTTGTTATTGGATATGTTTCACCGGGATGTAGGCTTTTTGTTTCTTTTTCTTAATCTTCACCTGAGAATATTTTTTCCATTGATTTTCAGAGGGAAGGAGAAACAGAGAGAGAGAGAGAGAGAGAGAGAGAGAGAGAGAGAGAGAGACCAATGTGAGAGACACAGCAATTAGTTGCCTCTCGCATTTCCTCCAACCAGGGCCGGGGATCAAACCTGCCACCTGGTATGTGCTCTTGACCAGGAATGACCATTTGGTGCCCTGGCCAATGCTCTACCATTGAGTGGCACCATCAGGGTGGGAGGGGTGGGGGGCGGATATATGCTTTTTAGATAACTAATTGTGAAGTTGGTATATAGCACATGATCATGCACTATAACATGAAGCAGACATGAGTTAGCTTCATGGATATAACGCCATGGGAGCTGTTTTCTTCCACTCGTCTCAAAAAGTACAGAGAAAAGCCTGGTGTGGCTCGGTGGTTGAGCATCTACCTAGGAGGCAGCCAATCCGTGATTCTCCCTCATTATTGGTGTTTCCCTCTCCCTCCCTCTCCCTTCCTCTCTGAAATCAATAAAAATAAATTTTTTAAGTGCAGAAGAAAAAGAAATACAGGCATGTTTGAAAACTCCCCTCTCTCCTGTCTCACAGAGGGTGGCCCTCGCTTCCACAGACCTCGTGGCTGCGAGGTGAGGCTAAGATGAGCATAACCAGCGACGAGGTGAACTTCCTGGTGTATCGCTACCTCCAGGAGTCAGGTAAGGTTACTCCCCTTCTGTGGGGGAAACCCACCTTTCTGTGGGGAACACATATCCCCATAGAGGAACGCACCTTCCTGTAAGGGAACGCATCTTCCTGTGGGGGAAACGCATCTTCCTGTGGGGGAAACGCATCTTCCTGTCGGGGAAGGCATCTTCCTCTGGGGGAACGCATTTTCCTGTGGGGGAAAACTCCATCCTATGGGGGAAATGCACCTGCCTTTGGGAGAAATGCTCCTTCCTGTGCAGGAACACTTTCTATGGGGGAAAGACACCTTCCTATTGGGAAAAAACACCTTCCTGAGGGGGAACGCACCTTCCTGTATGGGAATCTATTTTCCTACGGGGGAAATGCACCTGTCTGTTAGGGAACCCTTCTTTTGGTGGGGGAAAGGCACCTTCTTGTGGTTGAACACAACTTCTTGTGGGAGAATCCTTCGTCCTCTGGGAGAAACACACCTTTCTGTGAGGGAGCACATCTTCCTGTGGGGACCGCACCTTCCTGTGAGGGAATGCAGCTTTCTGTAGAGATAATACACCTTCCTGTTGGGGAATTGCACCTTTCTATAGGGGAAACGCACCTTCCTATGGTGTAAACGCATGTTTTTGTGGGAGAAATGCACCTTCCTGTGGGAAACACATCTTCCGGTGAGGTAAATAAACATACCTTCCTATGGGGCAGTGGTCGGCAAACCGCGGCTCATGAGCCACATGCAGCTCTTTGGCCCCTTGAGTGTGGCTCTTCCACAAAATCCCACCTGTGTGCGCACACGTACAGTGCGATTGAAACTTCGTGGCCCCTGCGCAGAAGTCGGTTTTCACCCTGGGCGAGTCTGTTTTGAAAAAGTGGTTCTGACGCAGAGCTCCAGGTTCCAGAACCTTCCTCTTTCCAATGTGGTGAACTCGCTGGCTTGTTTTCTGACAGGAAGCCCTGTGCTCCTGGAGTTCACCCCACGCAGCTCGGACAGTCCTCGTGCTGGGTCTGGGGAATTAACGTGCATCTCACCGAGGCCACCTGGGTTGGGATGCTCCTTTTTTAAAATATATTTTATTGATTTCAGAGAGAAGAAGGGGAGACAGAGAGGGAGAGAAACATCAACGATGGAGGGAATCATGAATCAGCTGCCTCCTGCAAGCTCCCCAACTGGGAATCGAGCTTGCAACCCGGGCATGTGCCCTGACCGGGAATTGAACCGTGACCCCCTGGTTCCATAGGTCAGCCCTCAACCAGTGAGTCACGCCAGCCGGGCTGAGATATTCCTTTCTGAATGTCCTCATCAGATCTGGGGCTCAGTGGGGTGTGCAGCGTGCAGCTGATCTATGGTCTCTGTCATCATTGACGTTTTTCTCTCTCCCTTCCTCTCTGAAATCAATTTAAAAATAGCCCTAACCAGTTTGGCTCAGTGGATGGAATGTCGGCCTGCAGATTCAAGGGTCCCAGGTTCGGTTCCGGTCAAGGGCATGTACCTGGTTTCGGGCACATCCCCAGTAGGGAGTGTGCAGGAGGTGGCTGATTGATGTTTCTAACTCTCTATCCTTCTCCCTTCCTCTGTAAAAAATCAATAAATATATTTTAAAAATAAAAATAAAGCTGAGATGGCTGTACCCCCAAAGCTGTTTTCCATCCTGGGCAAATGGGGGTCTTCCGGGGCCTGTGTCTCCCCCTTACCTCCGCGCGCTCCTCCCCAAACCAGAAGCTGGAAGGTCGTGCATTGATTAGGTGGTGAGGCCCCAGTGCCCCTTAGTGCCCGTGACCGTGCCTCCACCCGCCTCCAGGCTCACGCCCCGCCCTGCCTGTCTGGCCGCAGGCTTCTCCCACTCGGCGTTCACCTTCGGCATCGAGAGCCACATCAGCCAGTCGAACATCAACGGGACGCTGGTGCCGCCCGCCGCCCTCATCTCCATCCTGCAGAAGGGGCTGCAGTATGTGGAGGCCGAGATCAGCATCAACGAGGTATGTGCACCCGCCGCATCCCTTCCCCCCACTGTCAGGTCCTGGGGGCGCCGGACGTTCCCGGGATGGGGCGTCCTGTGCACGGCAGGGCGGTGAGCAGCTCCCGGGTCTCCGCCGCCTCCTGTCAGCCGCATTTTCTGTCGCACTTTGACAACAAAAAAGGTGGCCAGCCAGAGCCCAAGACTTTTGAGCGGGCACCCCCTCCATCACTGAGAATCAGTGGATCTGGGAGAGTTTCTTTTATATGCATCCGGGAGTGCCCCAGATACAGTAGTAGAGCATCTTTTACATGAAATATGATAGTGCCTCAGCTACAGTAGAGCACCTTTTATATGACATACGGTAGTGCCTCAGCTACAATAGAGCACCTTTTTCATGAAATATGTCAGTGCCCCAGGTAACAGTAGAGCACCTTTTACATGAAATCATGGTAGTGCCTCAGCTACAGCAGAGCACCTTTTACATGAAATACGGCAGTGCCCCAGTTGGGTGTGGTATTTACCAAACATTGGGTCTCCCACTGAGGACAGCATTACACCCAGGCTTAGGGCCCCCCCCCACTCTCTGCCCACTGCCTGGCCCACGGCTGTGCCCTGGGCAGTGCCTAACCCTCCTGCCTCTGCCCTCACCTGTGTGCCTGCGGTGCCAATAGCCCAGTGCCAGGAGCTGCGGGGCTGACGGCCGGCGTCCCCTGGCTTCCGCAGGATGGCACGGTGTTCGATGGCCGCCCCATAGAGGCGCTGTCCCTGATCGATGCTGTGATGCCCGATGTGGTGCAGACGAGGCAGCAGGCCTTCCGGGAGAAGCTCGCACAGCAGCAGGCCAGTGCGGCGGCGGCGGCGGCGGCATCAGCGGCAGCGGCCACGGCGGCCACGACAGCCACAGCGACCCCAGCAGCTGTTTCCCAGCCCAACGCCCCAAAGAACGGGGAAGCCACAGTGAACGGGGAGGAGAATGGAGCACATGCCATAAGTAAGTGCGGGCATGTAGCATGCAAATGGGTGTGCAGGTGTATATGCACACATGTGCCTATGTAAGGTTGTGTGCGACTGTGTGTGTGTGTGCGTGTGTGTGCACCTGTGCATGTCTTAGGCAGATGTGAGTGTTCTTCCCTGGGTGAAATGTGCTTCCCTCGGATCAGCTGTGCAGCCGCCCCGGCCCTGAGGGTCGAAATGACCATGGCGTTCACACCTCACCCCGTGGCCTGCTCACATCCAGCCTCCCGGCCACAGCGCAGCGCCACGGCAGGTCCCGGGAGCAGGTGCAGGCCGCCGAATTCTTCACGTCCGGCCTCAGTTGCTCAGCCACGCGGCTTCCGTTCCCTCCCACAGATAATCACTCGAAGCCCATGGAAATAGACGGGGACGTTGAGATCCCACCCCACAAAGCCACGGTGCTTCGGGGCCACGAGTCTGAGGTCTTCATCTGCGCCTGGAACCCCGTCAGCGACCTCCTGGCCTCGGGGTAAGGGCGTCAGCCAGGGGTGCTCTGGGCAGGGAGCCCGACTGTTCTGCGCTGCAGTCCCGTCCCGCCTCCAGAGCGCCTTCCCTCTCACCTACCTGGGCACCTGCCCAGGGGTGCACACGGAAGCCTGGGCGCCCCTGCCGCTCTTCCTGAGGTACCTCCAACTGTGCTAACATCGTGCAGCAGTCCTTGGGCCAAGCCGTGTTCTCCCCGAGTGCGGCTGATGCCTGCATTTAAAATTCCCTGGTGCAGACGACCACTGAGATAACAAACAGCTGCCGTTGGTTGGACGAGGGCAGGCCATACCCCGGGGTCTCTCGCGGTGCCCGGGCCGAGCCGCTGGGCCTGCCTCTGCCCGTGGCTGCGGGCCCTGACGCGGGTTTCAGGGTGAGAAAAGGGAGGAATCCAGCAGCACGCTGGTAGCTGACTGCAGGGCGCTTCTTTCTGCAGGTCCGGAGACTCGACGGCGCGGATCTGGAACCTGAACGAGGGCAGCAACGGGGCGTCCACCCAGCTCGTGCTGCGGCACTGCATCCGCGAGGGCGGCCACGATGTGCCTAGCAACAAGGACGTGACCTCGCTGGACTGGAACGTAAGCCCCGGCAGCTGCCCGTGTGCTGGACCGCCTGGTGCCACGTGGGGTGCAGGGGTGCTGGGGTCGTGGGGCTGCCTTCCTGAGCGCTAGCCAGGTGGTGTCAGACTCCTTCCTAGCATTAGCCAAGGAAACATGACATCCGCCTTTTTTTTTGTTTTTATTGATCTCAGAGAGGAAGAGAGGGAGAGAGAAAAACATAGATGATGAGAGAGAGTCATCAACCAGCTGCCTCCTGCATTCCCCGCACTGGGGATCAAGCCCGCAACCCAGGTATGTTCCCTGACCGGGAATCGAACCAGGGCCTCCTGGTTCACGGGTCGACGCTCAACCCTGAGCCACAGCGGCCGGGTCTGGGACCTGTTATCCCGGTTATCAATGTGAGAATGTTCTAGCCCTGGGGTGAGAGGTTCTCTTCCCTTGTCAGAACTGCCCCTGCTAAGCTGTTTCTGTTGGCCTGTTTCTTTCCGGCCCGCAGAGCGATGGGACGCTGCTGGCCACGGGCTCCTATGACGGCTTTGCGAGGATCTGGACGGAGGACGGTGAGTCTGCCGCTCTCGGGTCGGAGTCGGAGAAGAGCAGCTTTGGTGTGGAAGCGCCTCGTGAACGGGCACTTGAAGTCAGCATGTCTGTCATTTGTTTACTTACTCACCAGGTAACCTGGCCAGCACCTTAGGCCAACACAAAGGCCCCATCTTTGCCTTGAAATGGAACAAAAAGGGGAATTACATTTTGAGCGCTGGTGTAGACAAAGTGAGTATTTGCTAAAAGATGTCTTTGATCTGTAGATGCTTATTGGTGTTGGATCTCTAGGTAACATCGTGGTTTCTTTGAAATCTGAGGATTTCTGCTTCCTCTTAAGCAATGGGTGGTGCTTGTTGGTGGTCCTGGTGGTGACCTTGCTGGTCATTTCTAGCCCGTCACACACACACACATACATACATATACACTGAGTGGCCAGATTATTATGGTCTCTGAATGCAGTTACTAAAATAATGTGTAGCCTTAAGGAGTGCTTTCCCGCTGTGTTGGTGTATTGGATGCTCTCGGATGGGAGGTGGGCATACAGAACATGGACCTCGGACCACAGAGAGTCTTGCAGACTTGCCCAGGGACTCACTGGCCCAGGGACTCGCTGGCCCGGGGACACACTGGTGTGGAGAGGATGTGGGTTGGAAGGCAGGCCCTGGGTTCGGCCCACAGTTACTGCCCTTTCACAGAAGTGTAGCCAGTGCTTTGCATCCTGCCTCCTTACTGCCTCGGGAGCTAATTTCTTCATATTCACATCTGATTTTCCACCCTGTGGTCAGTGGTCACCACCAGGAACTGAGCTATTCAGTCACTGGAAGAGCACATTTGAAATTCTGTCAGTCTTTGGCAACGCGCTGTCTGCCTTCATCAGCCAGCCACGGCAGAGATAATATTAACGTTCAGATAGCAATACCCAGAGGAAGTGTAATTTATGGGGAATCTGGCAATGACCTTCAGTGGAAGCTTAACCCAGGAGGCTAATGTATATTTCAGGGTTTTTTTATTAATATACTTGAATTGATTTCAGAGAGGAATGGAGAGGGAGAGATAGAAACATCAGTGATGAGAGAGAATCATGGATCGGCTGCCTCCTGCACACCCCACACTGGGGAATGAACCCACAACCCTGCAACCTCTGACCAGGAATAGAACCGCATCCTCCTTGTTCATAGGTCAGCGCTCAACCCCTGAGCCACGCCAGCTGAGCTAGTTCAGATTCTTTTTTCTTTTTTTAAATATATTTTATTGATTTTTCACAGAGAGAAAGGGAGAAGGATAAAGAGTCAGAAACATTGATGAGAGAGAGACATCGATCAGCCGCCTCCTGCACGCCCCCCATTAGGGATGTGCCCGCAACCAAGGTACATGCCCTTGACCGGAATCGAACCCGGGACCTTTCAGTCCACAGGCCGACGCTCTATCCACTGAGCCAAACTGGTGTTGGCTAGTTCAGATTCTTAACAGCTCTTGCATAATGAATGTTTTCTTTTGTCTGGGGTATATTTAACATAGACATCAACAAAATGACTTGATTACTGATGGAGTGTGTGAAATTGCATCAGAATTGTGAGTTTATATGTTCTTACCAGCACCTGGTTTCGGGGAGTCAGAAAAGTGTTAGACCCGCCAAACAAATGAACAGAAGGCGTTCATTGGTCTAGAGCTGACCCCAAACTCGCACTGCCCTGAGTATTTCCTCTGAAAATGCCTGCAGTCAGCACCACCTACAGCCAGTTCTTCTGCAACCAAGAGCTCTATTGCCAGCGACAGGGAGGTTCTGGTTAAGGGAGGTGATGAAGACGAAAGCCCAGGTTTCCCTGAGCTGCCTCCGGGGCTTCCCGGTCTTCCCAACATCAAATAGATTCCTAAGAATTCCTGCTTGTTTTCCAGGGAAACTGTCTCTCTCCCTCTTTACCCACCGGTGCACGGGTACCTCGTGCCAGCGGCTCAGTTGCCAATTCAGGGCGTGACCGCAGCACAGGGCAGTTTTCGGAAATGCCTGTTCCTTCCTCAGCTCCTCATTTGGAAAAGTGCCAGGAAGATACATATATAAGCTTTATTTATTAAGAGTTTTCTCAGCTTGGAGTGGGAGAGGGGAAACCCCTTCCCCCCATATTGGTACTTTTCCAGTGATCAGTTACAGCTGCTGTGTCTTGTGGAGTCACCACCAGCCCACCTGGCTCTCCAGATGGTTCCATATAAAACACCAGATTCCGCAGACAGGCTTCTGGCTGCCCAGAAGCTCATGAACAGCTCTATACTGACCACGGGTTTAAACACTGTTTTGGCCAGACTGGAGTAAAAAAAAAAAAAATTGTAGTGAAAAATTAGTTTTAACACCACAGCAACCTCGGTTCATATCCAAGTCACAGAACCAAAAAACGAAAAAAAAATGTAGTTTTTTGCCGAAACCAGGTTGGCTCAGTGGATGGAGTATCAGCCTGCGGACTGAAGGGTCCCAGGTTCGATTCTGGTCAAGGGCATGTACCTTGGTTGTGGGTTGCACCCAGTGGGGGGTGTGCAGGAGGCAGCTGATGATGTTTCTCTCTCATTGGTGTTTCTAGCTCTCTATCCTTCTCCCTTCCTCTCTGTAAAAAAATCAATAAAAAGTATTTTTAAAAAAATAAAAGAAAAGGTAGTTTTCACAGTTTCTCTTTTTCTTTTTTAAAAATATATTTTATTGATTTTTTACAGAGAGGAAGGGAGAGGAATAGAGAGTTAGAAACATCGATGAGAGAGAGACATCGGTCAGCTGCCTCCTGCACATACTGGGGATGTGCCTGGAACCAAGGTGCAGGCCCTTGACTTTAATCAAACCTGGGACCCCTCATTCTGCAGGCCAACGCTCTATCCACTGAGCCACACCGGCTAGGGCTCTTTTTTTCTTTTTTCATGGAGTGCTTACTAAGAAACACAGCTCCCCGCTGGCTTATGTCCTGTATTTATTGAGCAGCTCTGGAGTGGAAGGAGGAGAAGCCACTGTTTCGTCTTGTATGCTAACTTCCGAGAGAAAACTTGGGGCGAGAAGAACACTCACTAACGTTTCCTTTTCGTTTGCGGAGCACAGACAACAATCATTTGGGATGCCCACACGGGAGAAGCCAAACAGCAGTTTCCGTTTCACTCTGGTGAGTCTTTTGGTTTGGTTTTTGTAATCCTATATAATAAAAGGCTAATGTGCAAATTGACCAAACAGCAGAACGACCCGACTCTATGATGCACACTGACCAGCAGCGGGCAGAGGCTCAGTGCGGGAGCTGTCCCCTGGTGGTCAGTGTGCTCCCATAGGGGGAGCGCTGCTCAGCCAGAAGCCCTGAGTGGGGCTCACAGCTGGTGAGCAGGCCTACGCCATCAGTGGGACATCCCTTAAGGGCTCCTGGACTGGGAGGGGGCGCAGGCCAGGCTGAGGGACTCCCCCCAGTGTACGAATGTCATGCACCGGGCCTGTAGTTTGGAAATAATAGCGCAGAGTTCCCATGAAATGTCTTGTGAGGTAATCCTGACTACTCCAAGGAGTGTGTCCCTGGAGTCCAGCTGCAATCACAGTGCCCTGAGGCAGCCACGGTACAGACTCCCCAACATCAAAGCATGAAAAACACCCCAGGAACCAATCTCAGGACTCGTGTGGCCTCCTTTCTCCTGCCAGCCCAGGGGAGCCGTGTTGGGGATCCCTGAGACCATGCCCACACGGGGGAGTCCCCGCTCAGGTTCGTCACAGAGAAAGGACATAGAGCACAGTCAGCTAGAGGGGAAAGGTCACAGGGTGGAATCCAGCCTTGGCAGTGGTCTTCTCTCTGGGAGTCACCAAGGACAGGCCCATTCCCCCAGAGACGAGTGTGACAGGCCACGTGCAGTTTAAGTACAGAAGCTGCTCTTATCAGTTAGGGAAGGGTGGGAACCTTTGGAAATCCAGATCCCCAGACGTGGGCCAAGACAGCAGGGTCTCTGAGGTGGGGCGTCTTTCCCACAGGGGTGTGCAGCCGCTGCTGTGGGCCTAGCCACGTCCCTCTGTGTGTCGCGGCCACAGCAGGCCACGTGGGGCAGCCAGGCTCTAGAGACCCCAGTGTTCCATTTCCTGTCCCGCCCGCAGCCCCCGCCCTCGATGTGGACTGGCAGAACAACACGACCTTCGCCTCCTGTAGCACCGACATGTGCATTCACGTCTGCAGACTCAGCTGCGACCGCCCCGTCAAAACCTTTCAGGGACACACAGTAAGTGGCAGGATGGTGCTTGAGTCCATGGGCATGTGCCAGCACGGGGGAGCTTCGGATTAAAAGATTCTGTGACAGCCCTAGCTGGTTTGGCTCAGTGGATAAAGCTTCGGCCAAAAGGGTCCCAGGTTCGATTCTGGTCAGTGCCAGACGTTGGGCAACATTAAACGCTGGTGGTCTTGATCCAGCATTAGAGGGGTTCTGGAATCTGGAGAAGGGCTATACATAGATTGAATACGAGTCCAGAGACGAAAGATAATTTTAGAAGGCATTGGGGATCAGAGGAGCCTGGCTAAAGAAACTAAGTTCTCCTTGCCTCAGGACCCCTTGCTTTTTCTTAACACAAATTGTCCTAAGGCAGTGGTCGGCAAACTGGGAATTGAACCCATCACCCTTTGGTGCATAGGCCAACACTCTAGCCACTGAGCCACACCGGCCAGGGTGAAAATGATTTTCAATGTCAGTTTCAAACAGCGGTGGTCCGTGGTCATACTGGTTTTCTGTGCTGTGCTTATTACATGTAAATGCATGGGCTCCTGAGGTGTGTCTTTTTTCTTAGAGAAACGTGGGTGCGGGTGACTGGTTTTGCGTGGCATGTGGCTGTGCATTTACCTAAATGAGAAAGGCAGAGTGAGCAGCAGGAAAATCCGAGTCCTGTGGTGGAAACTATGGATAGTCTGCAAAGATGATGGTGCGCCCCTGCCCCCTGCTGGACAGTTGTGGTACCTACTCACAGGCCTTCATTTCTTTGTAAAATCCTTTGCTCTCTTTCAGAACGAAGTCAATGCCATCAAGTGGGATCCCTCTGGAATGTTGCTGGCGTCCTGCTCCGACGACATGACGTTAAAGGTAACGTGGAAGGAGGGGCTGCTGGAGCCCATGCGCAGTGCGGGTCTCACCCTCATGGCTGCTCTGGGTGATTTTGTCCCAAACACTCTTCCCGCTGCTGGAAGTTTGCCCCTTGGCTACTCGATGCCGCTGGCGCCCCCGGGATTTCGCCCACCCTCTGCCTGGGCAGCAACCCGCCGGTGGGCCAGCTGCCCCAGGGCCCCAAACCTGAGAAGCGCTCCCAGCGTGCCGGTGTGGAGCCATTCCTGGCCGGAGAGAGAACTCCTGCCTGCTCACACGCTTCCCACCGTGCCCTCTAGATCTGGAGCATGAAGCAGGACACGTGTGTCCATGACCTGCAAGCTCACAGCAAAGAGATCTACACCATAAAGTGGAGTCCCACCGGGCCCGCCACCAGCAACCCGAACGCTAACATCATGCTCGCAAGGTGAGAGGGGACGGCCCACCGCCCGGGCCCACGGCTCCCAGAGCCGTCTTGCCCCCTGTGGCTGGAGCAGTCACGGTGTCAGAGGGAACAGATACGTTGGTCTGTGACAGAGATGGCAGGAGTGTGGCCAGGAAATGCTCCTCGTCTCAAAGGGAACAGGAATCTTGCGGAGCTGTGCTGTGAATGAGTTCGCGCCCTTCCAAACTACCCGAGCAGCTCCCGGATGGGACAGGGCCCACCAGACAGAGTAGGAAGGGACTCCCGAGGAAGGCTGCAGGTCCCTGTGCCCACCGCGTGGGTGGGTTCCGTGTCCAGGTGTCCGGCACGTGGCGTGGGAAGGTTTTCCTCAGGACGGAGAATGCCAGCAGAGCTGAGCTCAGCATGCCGAAGCCCTGCGTGACTGAGTCCAGCCCAGAGTGGCAGGTGGCATGGGTTCTGAGCGGCAGCAAAGGGCTGACCGAGCCAATTCTATAGTGAACCCCCAGGGCAGCAGCATGGTCCCCAGAACTGGAGAGAGGGGTACATGCCGTCGCGGGCAGCCCAGACCCACGCCACTTGAGGCTGCGGTACACAGAGCTGCCTCAGCCCAGTGCTCACGGGACGCCATTCGGCCCCTGTTTAGTGAGAACGTCTAGAAAAGCTGGAGAGATTCTGAGGCTGGACATGGATTGGGATCCACCCAGAAAAATGCAGGAACCCATGCATGTGAAATCAACCTGTTTCCCCAGGAACAGCATGCAAAAAAGCAAAAGAAAGGACAGGAATCTGTCTGCTCTGTCAGAGAGAAATATGCAAATTAGCCAGGATGCCCAAACATCACAACCAGACAGCAGGGAACCTGAGGCTACATGGCGCCTGGCTAAGGCTAGGGACCTCAGGCTGTGCCCCCCACCCAGTAGGACTTAGTAGGGGACCACAGACCATGCCCCCCATCAAGCTCCGCTGGATGGGGGACCTCAGGCCATACCCTCCCAGCCCCAACTCTGGGCCAGGAGACCTCAGGCCATGCCTGCCTCCCAGCAGGGCTTTACAGGGGACTCAGACTGCACCCCCTGCCCAGCGGGGATTGACAGGGGACCTGAGACTGTGCCCTCCCACCCAGAGGGGCTTGATGGGGGTAGGGCTGGCTAGATAAGAGGTCTCCTGCATTTTTGAAGCATGTGCGGGTGGTGGCATGCCCCAGACTGTGATAGGAGGCAGATTTTCATATACATTTTAGTAATTTTCTTTCATCTCTGACACGTCTATTATTTCCTCTTAGTAATTCCCTTTTAATGTGCACAAATTTTGTACACCGAGACACTAGTTGATTTATAACAATGGCTTTGCTGTCAATGCATCGGAGTCACATTTTCACCATGCCGAAGCATCCCTGTTATTGTCTCTAGAAACATAAAAGCGACACAAGGAAAGTGTGATGCATGCACTCCTTGGGGAGGTGGGGGAAAGTCCCGAGTGTCTGTGGTGACGTTTCCTCTCTCCCTCCCAGTGCTTCGTTCGACTCCACGGTCCGGCTGTGGGACGTGGAGCGCGGCGTGTGCATCCACACACTCACCAAACACCAGGAACCTGTGTACAGTGTCGCGTTCAGCCCCGATGGCAAGTACCTGGCCAGCGGCTCCTTCGACAAGTGCGTGCACATCTGGAACACTCAGGTAATCCTGGGACCTTTCTCAGGCCCGCCCAAGGCCAAGTTTCGGTGACTCAGGCTCGAGACAGCCGCTGGGAGGTTTGTGCTGGGGAGTGAGTCACCTGCCTCCTCCTTTTCTGTAACCCTTTTAGTCCTCTTAAAGGGCTGCAGCGTGGGTAAGCCTGGTTAAAGGGTTCTTGATATAAAGTGTGGAAGTGGGTGGCGCTCAGCAGACTGAAGGGTCCCAGGTTCAATTCCGGTCAAGGGCATGTACCTGGGTTGTGGGCTGGATCTCCAGTAGGGGGTATGCAGGAGGCAGCCCATCCATGTTTCTCTCTCATCATTTTTTAATATATTTTATTGATTTTTCACAGAGAGGAAGGGAGAGGGATAGAGAACTAGAAACATCGATGAGAGAGAAACATCCATCAGCCGCCTCTTGCACACACCCTACTGGGGATGTGCCCGCAACCAAGCTACATGCCCTTGACCAGAATCAAAACTGGAACCCTTCAGTCTGCAGGCCGACGCTCTATCTACTGACCAAACCAGTTTCGGCATTCTCTTTCATCATTGGTACTTCTATCTCTCCCTCTCCCTTCCCCTCTGAAATCAAAAACAAATGTTAAAGAAGAGTGGGCCTGGGTGAGAGGTAGAGATGAGACTGTTACATTGCGCGGCCAGCCCTCGGTTCTCCTGCCAACGGAGGAGAAATGGTCAGAGCGGTTGCAAATGGCCAACGGTCCAGTTCGTGTGCCCGCGGGGTGGATTGCATGGCCTCCCTTCACCCCTTGTAAGCCAGCCCACCTTGGGGTTCCCTGTGGCTGGTTTGACATTGCAGTACATTTGCATTGAGCACATGCCCTTTTGTGGCAAGTGTTGGTAATACATGAGGCAGTGAATGGGCAGGGCATTCACCTAGACCGCAGGCTTCCCAGTGTCTGCCTCACCCGAGCTCCACGCTCTCGGAGAGGGAGAGGTGCGGGGCCAGCCTGCTGCTAAGCCTCGCAGCCCAGACAGACCACACAGAAAACACACGTTCCAGGAATACAGCGCCTCTTCAGAGAAACCGTGATGGGTGGATTTGTAAAGGGACCGCGTAGAAAAGGGACATGAGGGCCTGGCCAGCATGGCTCAGTGGTTGAGTATCAACCTATGAGCCAGGGGGTCACGGTTGGACTCACGATCGGGGCACCTGTCTGGGTTTCGGGCTTAATCCCCAGTAGGGGTCATGCAGGAGGCAGCTGATCCATGATTTTCTCTCATCATGGATGTTTCTATCTCTCCTCTTCTCCCTTCCTCTCTGAACTCAATAAAAGTATATTTAAAAAGGAAAAATGACATTAGGGACCGCCCAAGGTCGAAACCTCATCACATTGTCACCCCTTCTGTCTAGATCTCAAACCTCTCGGCCTTGCTCCCTCTGTGCCCGCCCCCTTAGCTCCTGACGGCTGCTTTGCTTTGCAGAGTGGGAACCTGGTCCACAGCTACCGAGGCACCGGTGGCATCTTCGAGGTCTGCTGGAACGCCCGAGGGGACAAAGTGGGCGCCAGTGCTTCCGACGGCTCTGTAAGCGGCACTCCCGGGGTGCTGGGGTGGAGGGCACAGGTGAAAAGGGGAAACGCCCAGCAGCTGATACCTAGGGCTGAGGCTGAGCACTTTGCTCCTGTCTCCGACCCTGGATGGGGCCCCAGCCTGGACCCTCCATCGACAAAAACACGGCCTGCATTCCATGGGTCTCCTGGGTCCTGGGCCCGATGGTGATCCCCGGAGGCAGGGGCGGCAGGAGGGCTACGGAGGGAGCGTCAGGGTAGCCCACTTGTGTTCCCAAGGCCATGAGCTCAGGCTTGACTGGTCATCGGCCCGGCCATGCAGTGTCGGGCCATACCCCTGCCCATGGCCACTGTTAGTTCCCAGGATGGTCAGAGGCTCAGTCACTAGCCTATGGGTACAGATTCTCTGAATGTTCAGAACTGGGTGCCAATAAAACTTTATTTATAAAACAGTTGGGCGGGCCTGATTTGATCCGTGGGCTATACAATATAATTCGCCCACCCGGCTCTGTTACCTCCCATACAAGTGACATTTTCTGGCCGTGTGACTTGCCGTAACTTTCACACAGTCACGGGCTCTCTGTCTCCCCACAGGTGTGTGTGTTAGATCTGCGGAAGTGACCCTAGTGTCCCGGGAAAGAGAAGAGAAGTCGTGGACCAGTGGTGGGCACAGGGGTCTTGGCACCCTGAGACTCCATCCTGCAGCTGCGAGACTGCGCAGGCGTGGCACGTGGGTATGACTGTGGAGCCAGCCCCTCTCCGGCCACGCGCGGGAGCCTGTGTCCCGCAATCCTCGCCGAAGCTTTCACATACAGACAGTTGTATCCGAGGGGCACCTGACGCTGCAGCCGGATGGTGCGTGCAGACGGCTCCGAGGGCTGCACGCTGGGGTGGGGGAAGCTATGCCAAAAGAGAAAGAAAACTGCTGTGATCACCCGAAAGGGGGGAGAAAACTCTCCCCCCCCCCCAGCCCCCTCCCCCTGCGGGCTGCGTGGTTCCCTAAGGATGGGGATACCGCGGTCGGCTTGCAGAGGAGATTCCAAGACCAGCCTGTGCGGCGGTGACCCTGCCTCGTCCCCCACCTTTGTCCTCCCTTCCGTGTCTGGGTTTGCTGTAGATGTGGCCTTGGGGACACTTGGCAAAACCTTTGCCGACAGCTTTCTCGCTACCCCCCCCTTCTGCCCACCCTCCCCTCCCCGCCCTCCCGCTGTCATAGCTGTTTCCCATGCCTGGAGGTCTCCAGAGCACTTTCCCCGCAAAATAAGTGCTTTAAGTAGGAAGGCAGGGCAGGGGCTTTTTACAGGAGAGAAGACTTATAAGAGAGAGAGCCCGGAGTATTTTTGGAAAAAAAGAAAAGATATTTTTATGTTAAAACGATTTTAAAATCCTACAATGGCCATCAGACAGAGAGCTTTTCGCAGTTTCCTATTTTAAACTATTTCGGGCCTGAGGCAGGTGGGAGGGCACAAGTGGGGGACAGATCCGAGGACGCCACGGGGTTCCCCGGAGGGAGGCCCCGCTCTTGCCAGGGATCCCCGGAGTCTGCTGTGTGGCCGTAGGAGGGGCATGAAGGAGGGTGCGCTGTGACCTCAGGAGCGAGTCCCCCCAAATGGCATTGAAGCCATTGACTCACAAGGCTCTGCTCCGAGTCGCCTGGAGGTGGCACCTGGTTACCAGGACGCCCCTTGGCCCGAGGGGTGCTGTGGGGGGGCTGGCCTGGCACGGCTGACCCCACAGGCGTTGGGTCTCCGCTGGTCAGAAGTGAACCAGGGGTGGGCCGTCTCCAGCCCCTCTTTCTCCGCCAGATGAGGAGCGTTTCTGTTCTAACCAGGAGTCTCTGCGTTTTTAAACTGATCTGCGTTTTTAAAAACTGAGCCTGGCTTTGCGCTCCCCGGGAGTTGGCTGTCCTTGCTGCCCTAGCCTTGGCCGCCGGGGGTCATCACGTTGCTGCGAGGGGGTGGGGAGTGGGGGGCTGTGCGCCGGGCTCCGGGAAGCCGGGCCGGCGTCCGGTGCCGGTTCGCCCTCTTTTACAGCTGAAGCCCTAACGCGGACCGGGACCAAACGTGGCCTTGATTCTGAGCTCGGGGTCTGCGGCCGGGTTTGCAGCGAGCCGCGCTGGCCCTGCTCGGGATGGCGGACAGGCGACACCGGGGACTGGAGTTTTCTTTTCTGACATGTTTGTTTGTAGTGATTTCAGAGAGGAAGGGAGGAGGAGGCGAGAGGGGGGTCCCAGAGGAGGGAGACTCACTGATGGGCTGCCTCCTGCACGCCCCCGAGTGGGGCCCGAGCGAGCCCGCAGCCGGGCATCCAACCGAGACCTCCTGGGTCGTAGGTCGCTGCTCAACCACTGAGCCACACCGGCCGGGCGGGGCCTGGAGTTTCCCTTCCGTCCTAAGGAAAGGAGGCGGGGAAGTGCACTTTGTCCGGCGTCAGGCCTGCTTCTTTCTGCTTACTTTCCTCCTTTTAACCCCGTTCCGTCTTTTTTCTTCCCAAACCGTGTTTCGGGCCAAATGCACAAACGCCCCTCCGCCCTCCTCGGGGCTGTAACTCTGGCCCCGCTGTGTCTGTCGTCTGTCGGACGTGCCAGCCACTGTGCTGCTCTGCCAGCGCCCCGTCCGCCCCCCACCCCGCGCCCCCTCGCGCGCTCGGCCAGAAATGATCGCCGGGCCTGCGGTAGCCATTTGTTCCAAGAGAATCAACAGGTCCTGTCCAGCGTCTGGAATAAATCGCTCTATTTTGATACGAGAGACCGTGGTGGGTGTACTTTCTGGGGTCCACGACTCCTCGATGGGCAGACACGGAAGGGGCCTGGGGCACGGCCTCCGGGATGTGGCCGGGGTGTGGCCCGGTGGCAAAGGGGGCCTCCTAAGCGCATGTGTTTCTTTTCTTTCTTAATCTTGCTTGTTGGACGGATTACACATGTCCCTTTCCCCCACTGATCCCCCCACCCCGCTCACCCACAGGCCCTCACCACCCAGTGTCTGTCCTCGGCTGATGCACACACGCTGCAAGTTCATTGGCTGATCCCTCCCCGCCCACCACCCTGCCTTCCCGCAGGGTCCACCGTCTGTGCCTGCTTCTGTGTCTGGTCTGTTTCGGTTCCTGGGTTTCTGTTGTTCGAGGGATCGCACGCCGGGCTGAGCGAGGGCGGGGGCAGGGTTAGGGTTATTTCTGGCCGGCCATTTGGAACAGTCAAAGCCGCGACTCTCCTCCTGCCCGGTGGTTTGCAGGGAACGGTTCCCCGATGAACTCAGGGGACTTGGCAGAATGGGAGGTCCCGGGGCCGCTTCCGCCCAGTGGGCCTGGCTTCCTTTCCTTCCTTCGTGGGGTCCCGCCCTGGGACAGGGAGGCCGTTGGACCGGGGACACGGGCTGCACTTGGCTCTGAGTCACAGTGGGTCATGGTGTCACGTTCCTGCACGTGCAGCTCCATCCTGCATGGGAGCCAGGCGGCGGGGCCCTGCCTGCCTTTCCTTTCAGTCCTCCCGGAGAATGTATGTTCAGTGACTTAGAGAGAGAGAGAGAGAGAGAGAGAGAGAGAGAGAGGTGAGAGGCATCTCCCTGCTTCCTCCCGCCAGCCTGCGGATCAAACCAGCAATCGAGGTTTGTGTCTTCACAGGGAATCCAACCCATGACCCTGCAGTCCACAGGCTGACTGATCACTGAGCCACACCAGCCGGGGCCTGTCCGGCTCTTTATGGTTCCGGGGTTGTGGGGGGTGCAGCCCACTTACTTCCTCTTTGTCTTTAGCCCACCCCACCCTCACCCCCCACTGGCCAAGCCTATCCCACGGGTGGGTGTGGGGAGCGGTTCCTGGCAGCCTCTGCCCTGTGCAAATGCAAGCAGGTCCTGGAGAGACAGGCACCGGGCTCCCCCCCTCAGCCATGGCCCTGGATCCGGGCGGCTTCCTGGGGATGCGGACCACACAGGGAGGGGGACGGGGGCCCTTCTCCGCCCTGACTGCGACAGGCACCCCTTTGTCCCTGAGCTGCTGCAGTGGGTGTTGGCAGGAAGTGCACTCCCTGGACCGAAGGCTGGCCAGCCCACACTGGTGCTGCCGGCAGTGACCGGGACAGCTCCATGCTCAGGGGACTTTATACCTGAGGGGCTGCTGTTGGTTTCTGGGTGTGGGGCCTGGGAGTCACTGAGCTGCAGGAGGAGGGGCCGGAGGGGGAGCAGAGGGAGCCTTTACAGAGGCTCAGAATGTGGCCAACTGGTCAAACGCCCCCCCCCACCCCCCGCGCGCACATTCTGGCTCCTTTTTATCTGAAGCACCTCCTCCACTTGCAGGCAGGAGGGGGGCAGGAGGGGTTCTTCACAGACCTGCATGTATGGAGACATTTCTGGAAAAGGGGGCACTGAGTAGCAATCACTGTCCGCACCAGAGAGTCCCTTACAGCCCTGGTTGTGTGACTCAGCGGTTAGAGCATCGACTCAAGTACTGCAGGGTCTTGGGTTGGATCCCAGTCAAAGGCAGGTACTTGGGTTTCAGGTTCGATCCTCAGCCCAGTCAGGGCACGTGCAGTAGTCAACCAACCTCGCATCCATATTTCTCTCCCTCTCTCTGCCCTGCCCCACCCCACCCCTCTCTTCCACTCTCCAAAAACCAATCGAAAAAATACCCTTTGGTGAGAATTCTCCAAAACAAATAAATAAATAAATGCAGCGGAAATGACTGAGTAACGCTCTATTACTGCTCCACAATCAGATTGACTGTGAGGAGGCCTCTGGCCACGTGACCTTGAGCAGACTCGTCCCTGATCCAAAGGCTGAGTTCCTGATGGAGCTTGTCTCTTCCAGCGCCTGCTGCGGCGCACAGAGAACAAGCAGCGCCAAACAGGGACCAAATGCTTCATTCCTGACCACACTGCACCCTCCGTGGCGCACGAAAACGCAGGCCGGCGGCGGGGGACCCAAGGCGGATTCCTGGTGAAAGCTGTCTCTGCTGCCCCCTCTGTGGGGACCGAAGTGTTTGCAGCCCCATGTGGGGACCACAGTTGCATTCCTAATGGGTGCTGTCCCCTCTGCGCTCTCTGTGCCGCACAGCGGACATGCAGCCCCATGCAAAACCCTTTCTCATGAAGAGCGCATTGGAAGGCATACTAGCAAGTTGGGGAAAACTGATGATCGCATCCATGATTAGGAGACAGGTAGAAAAAAACACTGAACAGAGAAAAAGAAAAAAAAAGTTTAAAAACAGGAGGGCAACTTAAGGGACCTGTGGGACAGGTTTTATTTTCCCTCACAGAATTCCTTAGTAGGCTGCTGTTCTCAGAATGCCCACAGGAGGGCGGGATTGTGCCTATTCCCTTATGAGGCTGCTGCTCTCAGAATGCCGACAAGGCACCAGAGCACCTAAATCCTTGTTAGGCTGCTGTTCTCAGAATGCCCACAGGAGGGCGGGATTGTGCCTATTCTCTTACCAGGCTGCTCTCAGAATTTCCACAACAGGGCATTTACCTGGGCTGCAGCTTCGTTGGCACTGCAGGAGGCCATCAATCAAAGTAAATCTCTTGCATTGATGTTTCTCTCTCCCTTTCACTCCCCTCCTACCCTGCACTCTCTCTAAAAGTCAATGAAAAAATACCCGCAGGTGAAGCTTAACAAACAAAAGAACACATTGCATTTGCATTTCACACAAACACTTTGCAGCACATAAACGTTCGGCCAGCGCTGTTTATTTGAGAGTACTAGTAATAAGAAAGTCAGCAATGACTAATTGGAAGGTCAGACTTCTCATTTTAACTTATTGTTTCCAGCCATAAACTACGTTTGACAGGTTGCATAACCAGAAGAATGCTATTAACCCAAGTCCCATTTCCCGCAGGTTTGTTGTTGTTTTTTTAAATATATTTAACTGACTTTTTACAGAGGAAGGAAGAGGGATAGAGTTAGAAACATCGATGAGAGAGAAACATCCATCAGCTGCCTCCTGCACACCCCCTACTGAGGATGTTCCCGAAACCAAGGTACATGACCGGAATCGAACCTGGAACCCTTTAGTCTGCAGGCTGACACTATCCACTGAGGCACACCAGTCAGGGCTGTTGTTTTTTCTTGGTGTTTATATAACACATAGATTATGTTAATTACACTTACTGAGTTGAACAACATATGTGAAAGATAATCTTCAATTCTGAGACTCTAATGTGTGAGTTGCCATCTGTTTTTGGACCAAAGAATAATTTGATTCTAAAGTGTTGTGTTTTTTTTTTTCTGAACAGCTTGGAATAAGCACTGTTTATATTATTAATCACTTACTGAGTGATTATGGATTCCAATGGCTTCTTTTTCAAGCAGTTTGGGGCTTACTGTGGTGCCATCTGCTCATATTTGGACACTTTAGAGCAGTGGTTCTCAACCTTCTTAAGGCTGCGCAACCCTTGCATACAGTTCCTCATGTGGTGGTGACCCCCAACCATGAAATTTTGCTACTGTTATGCATCATGATGTAAATATCTGCATTTTCTGATGGTTTTAGGCGACTCCTGTGAAAGGGTCGTTCAACCCCCAAAAGGGTTGCGACCCACAGGTTGAGAACCGCTGCTTTAGAGTATTTAGTAATAAGGAATTTTTCTCCCCGGTAATCTACAACCCGGTCATTGCTCAACCACTGAGCCACACCAGCCAGGCCACAGTTATTCCCTATGGAAGACTTCTGAGCAATCAATGTAGAAAAATTATCATTTGCAACATCCAGCAAATTACTGAATCTGCCAACAACCCTGGCTGGCAGCTCAGTCCATTCCGTGCAGGTTGCTGCGGCCGGTGAACGAACCGTGCTTCTCCCGGGAAAGGCCTGGTTTGCATCAGTTGCGTCCTCAGCGTCCCCAATGCCACACCTTTTTGCAGCCCCTGTTCAGAATCGCCTTCGTTTGAATGACATCTGGTCAACCTTGCGACAGGAAACCTTGTAATGAAGTAACACCTGAAACAACTTGCTCAATCTGCACTTGACCTTAGCCAAAAGGCCGAGAAGCGATCAATCTGAAGGGCACAATAAAGAACGACACAGACATGAAGCGTCTCTTGACAGACTGCGGACGCGAGGGGAAGCACACCGGTTTCGGGGGTCGGTTATCTTCTAAAGACATGTCAGAGCGGGACACATCCGTGCCTGTGTCCATCCGCAGTGAACGGAGGCCGGTGGGGGAGAAAGGGTCCGAGAGGAGACGGGGATGGGCAGCAGGAGGGGTAAGGCCCAGGCCAGGAGGGGCGGAGAAGGGGCGGGGCGGGACCTGCAGGGGGTGGGCCCTCCAGTCACTGGGTCGCGCAATGGCTTGTGGGACTTACGCAGCGGCCGTTGCCATGGCGTCAGGGGGCGTGCCAGGCCCGCGGTATTCGAAGAGGAGCGCGCAGGTGGCTGAGCCCCAACCTCGCCCGCACTCTGCCCGGTAGCGCTCCGGTGATCCCCTGGCTGAGGCACCCCCACAGCCCGTCTACTCTCCGCAGGGAGCCCCGGCCCGAGGAACACTAAGAGGAAAGAGCCCCCTGGCCGAGGGCGCCCGAGTCGGCGCCAGGCTTTCCCCTCTGCCCGCGGTCCCCACACCGGCCTCGGCAGCGCCTCCCCCTCTGGCCTGGCGCGCTCTGGTTTAGGGGTACAGACGCCTGTGTCGGACATTGATGTGCCCCCGATCCTCCCCGAGGCCAATAGCGTGAC
>PVJN01026956.1:0-19927 GCA_004026805.1 Lasiurus borealis | reverse complement strand
CCAGAAGAACCTCCAGCCTCGGGGGAAATTACAACCTTCCCCCAGATGCTCTCTTGGTCAGACATCGTCCACCTGAGTTCCAGCTGCAGAAGTGTTTGTGGCGAGTAAGCAGCTGGGGCGGAGAGCCTGGCCTGGGCAGCTCTGCTGACCCCAGCACCGGGTGGAGAGGGAGCAAGGGGAGGAGAAGCAGGCTGGCACTCCGAGTCCCTCGACCCTTGAGGACAGACATGCACTTACCAGCAGCATCTCCAGCTGGGCACCTGTCTTCTCCCCGGACTTCAAGGCAGAGAACGTGGCAGCAGTGGGAACAGGTGTGGGGAGAGACAAAGTATCAGGCACTGAGCTTCTGCAAACCAGTAAGAGGAGGTGAGGGCATGGCCAGGGGACCACCGAGCTGTCCTCCGGGCCACACTAGTGCCAGCTGGTCCCCCCGCTCAGCTGCAGTGTTGCCAGGCACCAGCCCAGCCCGCACAACCAAGTGCACCGGGACAGTGTCACACAAGGCTCCCTGTGGAATGATGGCCCAGGACCCAACCAGGGCCCTGGGATCATGTCTAAATAGGCAAAAATATGAACGTCATCTGATGCTTCAGGATGACTCCCATCCCCAGTCACAGAATGGCCTCTGGCAGCAGCTGATACAGAGCAAAGTCCTGTCCCTTTAAACCTAATGCCCTGTTCCCCAAAGAAGCAAGCCCAAATCCTTCAAATTTTTCCCCAGCTCCTCTTGCCGAGACCCTTTGTGCACTTACCCCTCAATGCCATCAGCAGTAGACCCATCGTGTCCAGCGGGAGACGGGACTTGCAGTGTGGCCTCAGCTCCATGCATTCATCGGGCAGTCCGTCCCCGGCTCTCCTCACTCACAGGTGACGGGGGTGGAAACACTTTTCTCTCCGCAGGGCACCGGGGTCTCCGCCCCAGGAAGACTGAGAATTCACTTTGCAAAGATCTGAGAGCACATAGTGTACTATTGACAAGGTGGTCTGAAAAAGAAAATTGTGTTCTGTGTATTTTTAATGTTAAGAGATTTGGGCCAATTAGCATGATAGCCTTGGAATGAGAATTTAAAATATAACTGGGTAATTCATGTGGAGTTTTATGTTTGTGAAGTGATTTTTTATGAGGTTTATTGGATCAGATAAGAGAACTTATACATTAAATTAAAGGGTAGTAATGTATATAAGCATTGAAGGACTCCAGAAAGCTGTTAGTTATTTCAAATGTGTGTGTGTGTGTGTGTGTGTGTGTGTGTGTGTGTGTGGTGTATGCATATACTAGTATGTGTGTATATAAGATTTATAATTGCAGCTTAAAATGTTCGGAGGTAACTGACTACCTTTATTCACAAGCCCTTCTGAAGTGATTGTTGAGCTCCACTGGAAACGTCGCATAATTACACCTGTAAGCTGAACTAAAAGAAACCCTTCTTCCAGTTTTTACGTGAACTTTAATAAGTACAATATCAATTTTTAATCCAGAAGGTGAGCCTGTAAGTGATGCTTTCTGCACACAAAAGGTGTCTCTGATAACAACTGAAAACTGATGTGAACAGAAGCAGGTGCCCGGTGAGGACAGATGTGTAACAGGTATGTGACAGGTATGCAATGGGCATGTGATTGGGCGAGTGACAGGGACAGAATGCTGTGGAAGAGAGGCAGGACACCTCGGGGCGTGGGGACGGGAGCCTTTGGAGTAGGGTCTGAGAAATCCAGAAAAAGAGGAGGACCAGGCTCACAGCCGGAGGCCTGGACAACAGTAGTGACCAGAACAGGGTTCCTTCCAGAGGCAAGGCCAGGAGGCAAGAGGGGGCATGGTCTCTGGGGGAACAGGAGAGAAATTCAGGGTGAGGACACCCATGCAGGTGGGTGGAAGGTCCCACTCGGTCTCTGTGAAGTGCCTAATGCGGTGCTGGGGACATGAGAGCCTCGGCCAGCCGTGTCTTCTTCCTCTTTGGGGCCTGCATTTAACTTCGTTTTGCTCTTGAGTCGGAAGCCCATTGTAAATCAAGCCTTTAAACTTAGCTGTGGCTCAGCCACCTACCCTACTGAACTACAGACCCTTAACCCAGTGAGGCTGAAACCCCAACGGCCAAAGGAGAGTAAAATCTCATTTTTGCTTAAGCATAAGGTCCGGAGCTTGGACTACGTCCGGACGTGAGCCTGAGGTCCGGGCTTGGGCCTGAGGTCCGGGCTTGGGCCTGAGGTCCCGGGCTGTGGGAATGGCATTTTTGTTCCCAAAGACCCTGAAAACCTGCAGAGGGTGGCTCTTGTCCCCAGGGTTGCCATGGGAATGGGTAGCAGGGTTCACTGAATGTCCTGCAGATAATGGCTCTTTTCAAAAGAGAAAAGAGATGCTATTTTCCAAAGGCCAAATGGGAGGTGAGGTGGTGATGAAGGGTCAGCAGTGGGGACTGGGGTTGGATTCAAAAAAGAGCGGGGACAGAAATGGCTCCAGGCCAGGGTGCTAGAGAGCCATGCCCACCCTCCGGGACTGATAACTCATTTTCTTTCTTTTAAAAATATTTTTGCCCTAACTGGTTTGGCTCAGTGTTGGCCTGTGGACTGGAAGTTCCCAAGTTTGATTCCAGTCAAGGGCATATACCCTGTTTGCAGGCATATCCCCAGTAGGAGGTGTGCAGGAGGCAGCTGATCAATGTTTCTTTCCCATCGATGTTTGTAACTCTCTATCTCTCTCCCTTCCTCTCTATAAAAAATCAATAAAATCTATAAAATATAAGGATGGGGGAGAGAGATAAAAACACCAATGATGAGAAAATCATTGATCGGCTGCCTCCTACATGTCCCATGTTGGGGATCAAGCCTGCAACCTGGCCATGTGCTCTGACCAGGAATAAAGCCATGACTTCCTGGTTCATAGGTCAATGCTCAACCACTGAGCCATGCCAATGGGGCTCATTTTTCATTTCATAGGCAACAGCTGTGAAGTTGGTCTTAGAAACATCACATCTCTAACAGAGCCCCTGGGTCTCAGGGAGGCATTGAGAAGCATTAAAAAGCATCCGCCACAGTGCTGGGACACTGAGGGGGCTCCAGTGCAGACCCTACCCCAGCGTGTACAGAGCCTGCCCCGGTGTGTACAGAGCCTGCCCCAGCATGTACAGAGCCTGCCCCAGCGTGTACAGAACCTGCCCCAGTGTGTACAGAGCCTGCTCCAGTGTGTACAGAGCCTGCCTCAGCGTGGGCAGGCTCCACCATGGCAGGTGCAGGCCCCTGCGCTGCAGCCCTCTGGGTCTGAGAGCTGCAGGACACCAAGCCTCGCAACAGGCATGCCCTCGGGAGCTGCCGGTGGCCCTCTGGCTATAGGAGTAGGACATTCTCCCCAGCGCTCCCTGGAAGATTGTCCCTGTGCTCCATGTCACAGCAGGTGAGCCATGCTGCTTGATGTTCCAGGGTGACTGGATGTCCAAGGTGACCCTGACCAGAGCTGATGACTGCGAGGTGGCAGGCCAGCCCTGACATCTGCCCAAGGCCAGCAACCAGAGCTCTAGAAGCTGGTGGACCATGGTCTGTGCATCTGCCACCTGTCACTGGTTTCCCCTGCATCTCGGGCACTGAGTCCTCACTCCCTGCCATCTGAGAGCTGTGCATATAGCACTTCGTGTCTTTCTCTTCCTCCTCCCTGCTCTCTGCTCTCGCTCACCTTTCCTCCCTCCCTCCTTCCCCTCCTCCTCTCCTCCTCTCTCCTCCCTTCCCCTTCCCTCCCCTCTCTTCTCTCTCTCTCTCTTTCTCCCCCCAGCCCCCAAAAGATAATGTGTCTGTAAAGTACTTTGAGCTCCTTAGAGATAGAGGGTCTATAAATACAGGCTGTTATCACTGTCGCCATGGAAACAGAGGCTGTGCTCCTTTCCTGCATCTGTGAGCATAGCTCTGGCCTCCCCTGGCTGCGGGCTCCGGCAGGCTGTCACACCCCCGGTGGTTTCAGGCAGCACTGCAGCCAGGTCGCTGTGGGGACGCGGGGCAGCCCTTGTTTGCTATGAACGCTCCTTCAGGTCCCTTGCTAAAAGCTGTGCTTCTGTTTGCTGCGGTAGAAGATGGAATGAGATTGGCCAGATACTAGTCCAAGGATGCAAATCATGACAGGTACAGGGGTGACCCCCAAGCCGAGACCCAGCCTAGAGTGAGCTTCAGAATAATGTTCTGCCTACAGCGGCTCTGACCCCTGGTCCCTCAGCCTCCGCAGCCTGTGAACCGTGGGGGAAGGGGCTGCGTCTGTGCTCTCTGCCGCCTGTGACGCTCTGGAAAGCAGGAGCTGTGTTTTTCCTGGTTGTCTCTGCAGTGCCTAGGATGGTGCTTGGTGCACAGCAGATGCTGGACTGAGGTTTGTGGGGGAGATGACCCTGTGGCAGCCATTTCCTGTGACAAAGTGTGACTGGGACACAGTGTCCCGAACACAGGGTTCCTGGGGGCCATACTGCTCACCCAACCCACCTCCCCTGAGCATACCACCCCCCCCAGGCTGATGATGCCCCTTCATTCCCAGCTTCCTGGGTGGTCCTGGGCTCTAGCTGGGAGCCTAGAACGAGTCTCCTGCTTGTCAACCCAACCTTTTGAGAGGCACAGGGAAAGGAGGGTGAAGGCTGTGGGCCAAGTCCCATCCTTTGGGGCAATGCTGGGTCTCAGGGGCTTTCCCAGGCGCAGGTGAGCAGAGGCAGGAGATGGGAGGGGTGTTGGAGTCACGGTCAGGATTCCATGGGGGAGCCCCCATGCACCCCATCCTCAGTGCGCACGGTCAGAGGGGCAATCCCCAGGTTCGGATGATGGTTAGACAAGCACATCCCCGCCCTCGGGCTCCACATGTCGATTAACGCATCATTCCGTCCCAGCAGTGGGGCTGAGCACAAGCAAGCAGCCTGGCAGGGGTTCCGATCCTACCAGGCGTGGGTGTGAGGGCCCTGCCAGGGGAAGAGTGGGCGAGAGGGGCTCAGGCTCTGTCGTTGGCAGGATGCTGTGCAACATGAAAATGCGAGGCCGCTGGTTAAACGACAATTTCAAGAGGGAGGGGCGGCGGCAAACTTGCCCCTGAGTCCCGGCCACGTGGAGGAGCTCACGCCGACGGTGGGCACAGCTCACGGGTCCACAGTGTTGCTCAGACACAGATTGTGTCATCACTGTGAGCCTAAGACAACCGTGGGGGCCAGAATGCTGTCCACAAAACGCTTGGATGCATGGAGTTCATGCTCGGAGGCAGACCGAGCCGCAGTGAAGGTCACCCCCAGAGGAAACGCTCATAAGCACGGCCAGACCCCCACGGGCTGGTTAATGATGCGCGGAATGCATTTCCCAGCCCAGCGTGCTCCTGTTCCCTCACTCAGGGATGCTGGGTGAGGTCGAATGCCAAACCACAGAAAGGACATGCACTATTTATGCAATCGCTACTTAATGAGCCCCTACTGTATACCAAGAAGGTGCCGGGCATGTCAGGGAAACAGAAAAAGATTGTCTTCAGCCAAAAAATGAGGCTAGACTAGATGATGCTAAGTCCCTTTTGTTTCTAGCCTCTCAGGAGTCCTTGACGAAGACATGGGGCTCACCTGTAAGAGACTTAAACCTGGTGCCATAGCGAAATGGAGCCACTCCGTGTGGAGTGCCGTTAGTACCCGCTTGGATCTTCTACCTACGTGTTCCTGTCTGCTGGCACTCGCACCTGCTCTTGCGCCTAGGTTTTTACCGAGCCGTGCAAACACTGAGAGTATTATCTTTGTTGTTGTTGTTATTAATCCTTGCCCAAGGATATTTTTGTCATTGACTTTTAGAGAGAGTGGAAGGAATAAGAGGAAGGGAAAGAGGGGAGGGGGAGAGAGGAAGAGAGAGGGGGGAAGAGAGAGAGAGAGGAAAAGAGAGAAAGAGAGAGAGAGATGTGAGAGAGACACATAGATTGGGTACCTGGGATTGAACCTGCAACCCACCTACGTGCCGTGAACTGGGAATTGAACCCAAGATCCTTGGGTGTGTGGGCTGACGCTCTAACCACCGAGATGCACTGGCCAGGGCTCCTCTCCAGGCCTGGCCCAGCAGGTCCTGGCCGCTCAGCGCACATCGCCCACACCTACCCCTCCTCTTCCTCCCGTTCCTTCTGAAAAGCCTGCCGTGACAGAAGGCGCTATTTCATGGAAGACCACGCCCGGGGAGGGCAAATGCCCGCCAAGCGTGCCAGGAACCTAGGATGGCGCCCTCCGGACAGTGCTGAGCGGGTTAAGTCTAAACAATGACTTTTCAGCGTCCAATGTGCCAGGTCCCACAAGCCTTTCTCAGGTCCCCTCAGCTGATCAGAGCCCTCACTGGACACCGTGCTGCGGAGGCCTGCTTGCACTTGGGGTCCCACAGGGCAAGGGGGCCAGGTTGGGGAGGAGAGCAGGGGTGTGCCTGCTCCCCTGGCCCTGCACCTGCGGCCCTGAGCTGATCTAGCACTTTCGAGTGTTGGCGGGAGGCGTCGCCAGCCATTCTGCAGGAAGAGTAGCCCTACAGGGAGAAAAGGACTCATTTCTTACAGACGCATGTCCTCTAAAGAGGACGGAAGGATGCTGCGGCAATGTACACGAGGGTCCTGGCTGGGTGTCATTTGCTGGGCAACAAGAGCCCCGATAAACCGAGAATGAGGCCCCAGGGCCTGAAATGGGCTTGTTACTAGAGACTCACATGTCACCATAAGGCCAGATCCTCAGGAATCCCTGCACCCCATCTCCCCCGGCCCAAGGAGAGTCCCAGGCATCTCTGTACCCCCCCCCCCAGGAAATCCCAGGTGTCTCTGAGCCCTGCTTCCCCCTCACTCCCAGGAGAGCCCCAGGAGGGAATGCACAGATGTGGAAGGGATGGCAGGGGTCCCGCGGGCAAAAATGCGGGAGAGAATGAGGTTGCCAAAGTCACGGGGGGGCCTGGCTCGGGGCTCTGGGTGGAGGGGACCGTGCCCAAGTCGGCTCATAGGCACGTTCTCCCTCCCCCCAACCCCTCATGTGCCATTCTGGGGGCCAGACCTGTCGGTCCTCTTAGGGTTTGTGTTAGAGCTTCCTCTGAGCCCCCCAGTGACATCAGGTGAATTGCAACATTCACCGAGTTCTGAGGGATTGGAAGTACATTGTTCGAATCTGCAGCATCTGGTACCAGATAAGTTTTCCACCGTTAATTCAAGGAAAGGGCGTTACTGGCCAGTGTGGCTCAGCTGCTTGGAGCGTCATCCTTGCAGCAAAAGGTAGTGGGTTCAGTCCTGGCCAGTTTGCTCAATGGTTAGAGTATCAGACCCTGGATCCAAGGTTCGCAGGTTCAAGTCCCTGTCAAGTGCATGTACCTCAGTTGCAGGTTAAATCCCTGGCCGAGGCAACAGGTCTCTCTCTCTCTCTCTCTCTCTCTCTCTCTCTCTCTCTCTCTCTCTCTCCTTAAATAAAAATAAAGAAAGACACAGAGGTGTTACAGGCACCCAAGGTTAGGGGGCTGGGCCCATGTGCAAGCAGAGGAAGGGCAGCTGCCCCCAGGTCTGTCTCCAGGGCTCATGACAGGACCTTCTTCCTATGGCAGACCCTGTGCTTCCTGTGGGCAGAGCTGCGGTGGTGCGTACGGGTCCCAGCCGCCTGGCCGCTGGGGTGACTGTGTGAGTAACAGGGTATAAATGGAAGCAAGAAGTACAAATTTGGCATCATCTTCAAATCAAAGCCACTTGCCTGGATCTCCTTTCAGTGAGACCTGCTGGAGATGCGCTGCGGACCAGCCTTAGTCAGGCCAGGGATGGCCCCGGGAGGTGCACGGGGGTCAGAGAAGCGGACAGCTCCCACACAGGCCCGCCTTGCGCTCCGCTCACCTCGGGGCTGCCCTGAAGGAAAGCCAGCTGCTCTTTTTTGAGTTCCTTTATCTTTTGTTTTTGTTATTAATCCTCACCCGAGGATATTTTTCCATTGATTTTTATGGAGAACGGGAGAGGGAGAGAAAGACATAGGGAAACATTGATGTGAGCAAAATGCATCGATTGGCTGCCTCCTGCATGAGCCCTGACCAGGGCCTGGGCAAGGAAGGAGCCTGCAACTGAGGTCCGTGTCCCTGACCAGAATTAACTCAGAATCTATTCTTTTAAATTTATTTTCTATTTCAGACATTTTGGTCCGTAGGCCAACGCTCTATCCACTGAGCCAAACCGGCCAGGGCTTGAGTCACTTTACCTTGAGGCCTTCGTTGCAGCATCTTGGTTTGTGTCCTCACTGATCAAAGATGGAAGGCCAGAACAGAGGGAGGCTCCCTGAGGCAGGGCCACCCTGGCCCACTGTCTTAATCAGCTCAAGTTGCAGTCACAGAACCACAGGCTGGTGGCTTATAACAGATACTGTTTCTCCTCCTGGAGTCTGCAAGTTCAAGACCAGGTGCCAGCATGGCGGGCCCTCCTCTTGGCTGCAGACAATCCTGCCACATTCGGGGTGTCCCCTAGAAGGGCACTATCCCTTCATGGGGCCCTACCCTCCCGACCTCATCTGCACCTAATTTCCTCCAAAGGTCCCACCTCCTGACGGCATCGCCTTGGGGGCCGGACTTCAGTAAATGCGTTTGGGGTGGGGGACACACATCCTATCTAATAAAGAGGAAATATGCAAATTGACCATCAGACCATCACAAAGATGGTGGCACCCACAGCCGAGGCTGAGTTCCTGTAAGAGGCCTTAAGGAGCAATCAGCAGGGACCTGAGGCCATGCTTCCCGCCCGGTTGGGCTTGATGGGGTCCTCAAGGCTGCTCCCCCACCCTGGGCCAGGGGCTTTCAGGCTGCAGCCACTGCCCGGTGCCAGGCCCGGAGGACCTGAGGCTGTGCCCCCTGCCCAGTGGGGCTTGATGGGGGACCTGAGACTGCATCCCCCACCAGGCAGCGCTTGACAGGAGTGGGGCTGGCTGGGTCTGGATCTTGCCCAATGTGGGTGGGGCCAGCTGGGTCTGGGTCTCCCACAATTTTGAGGCACTGCTGGTGGGCGGGGACTTGACTCTGGGTCCCATGGTGTGCCCCAGACTTTAAGAGGAGGAAGATTTTTCATATACATTTTATTAATGTCCTTTCATCTCTGACACTTTTATTATAGAGAAAGGGCAAATAGCAATATTAGAATATTTCCTCTAATTAATCCCCTTTTAATGTGTACGAATTTCGTGCACTGGGCCATTATTTTGGCCTATAAAGGCACTGTGGCATGAGTGGGCAGTTGGGGCAGGACTTGCAGCCACAGACCATGCCTGGGGCCAGGTAGGTGGGTCAGTAGCTGAACTCACATCAATCACTCTCCTTAGGCTCCTGAAAGCCTCGGCCTGGAGGATACTGGATACTGGTTGGTAAGCGTCTTCCTCTCACCTCTCTGGTGGATGATGTTTGCCTAGTGCAAGCCATCTATTCTTTTAAATTTCTTTTCTATTTCAGACATTTTATTTTTCCAGTTCTAACATTAGGCTTTGATAGGTACAAAACGCTTACAGGTACAAACATTTCTGTATGCAGTTTTAGAAAAAAACACCATAAAAACAAAACAGGATTTTCTTCAATTGGGCAATAGTCACCGCTATATAGCTGAGTGACGGTGTTCTTGAAGTGTGGCTGTAAAACGGTAGAAAGTATTTGAATGTGATTACATCAACATCTTTGATGGCTCTTTTTCACTTGTTTTGGGACATCTGTCCTGTGACATGGATGCTGGATGGATTCCTTGCTCGTGTTTCGCGGTAGCTCACTTCCCTGCTCCTTCAGGGCTTTGAAGAGGATGCCTTCGTAGTGCCCCCTGATGCTCCAACCAGAGGAAGGCTCTGGCCCAGCTTCAGAGGCAAGTAAAGCTTAGGTTTGTAACTATCGTCCTCTCCGATGTGAAAGAAAGGGTACTGATGAAAAAGAGCAAAGGATCTTTTCATAATAATTTCTCTTCCTGCAAGGATTTAATTTACATAGGCACACTGCAGAAGGGTAAGGGGTTGGTCTTTGTTTTCCCTCCTAGTAACCTACTGGACACAGAACAGATCTCCTAGGTCTTCACTCAGCAGCTCTGGGTGTGGCGGAGATTAAACAAAACTCATTTTAATTAGTAAGAAGATTGGCAGAAGGCTGAAGATGCAAAGCGCAGACCAATGCTGGAAAGCCAAATCGGCAGCTGTCTCCCAGCCTAGACTCTTTGCTCTGGTTAATGACAAAGAGGTTATCCTCGCCCCCCTGCTCCACAGGGGGCTCCCTCCTCCCGCCGCCCTGCGGCCCTCTGGGCAGCTTGTCTTCCCCAGCCTGTGCTGGAGGGAGTGGTGAAAGGAGAGCGAGGCTTCTGGGTAGCAGGTGCCGAGGGAAGAGTGGGTTCTGGGGCCTCTGGGAAAGTCCTCATCCCCGTCAGGACACCTGTCGGCCTTCCTGAGCTTCCACGCTCTCTCTGGTTCCTGCTCACTGCTTCTTTTGGGGTTTCTTTCTTTCCTTGGGGCCGCCTGTTGTTCTTCCTGGAGGCCTGCCTTTTTTTCCTGTCAAGGGGGGACCTCTGATTCGCTGCTTTCACATGTGGCCTCTTGAACTGCCTGGGAACATCCCCATTTTTCTGGAGTTCTCTTACTTTTCGTTTTATTTTGTATCCTTACTCCTGAGCTTCATATTTATCATCAGTAGTAGGTGAATGGAGGGGTTGGAAAAGTCTGCCAAAGCATTCTCCGTTCTGTACATTCATGCCCATAAGGGCCTTCCTGACCACAGCTGTAGCAGTACATGGAGGCTGGTTGTCCAGGAGTCTTCGGCTTTTGGGTGGTCCAGCTGGAGTCGTTAGGGGATACGGCCTTCAGGTTTCTGGGCAAGCCTCAGCAGAGCGGCCTGGCATATCTCACCGGTCACACTGTGTTCGCCAGGAAGGTCTTCCATGGCACCTGTGCGTGCGTGGAGGCATAGGCAAAGAACAGCCTAAGCAAAAGCAGGCGGCACGGGCATACTGGAGGCGTCCTCTCTCGGACCAGAGGAGCAGGCACGGACTTTTTGTGTAAAGGAGCAATTTTTTGACATGTGGCCACATTTGTCACAATTTCTACAGGTGACAATTTTGTTTGCTGTATGGTATCGGTGGGTCGCTCTTCCAGATGATCTGTTATTATACATCTGGGCCTCAATGTCTTTTGTCACTGATGAACCAATTTACACCATCTTCTCCTTTTGTAAATCAGAGCTCCCTTTGAGTCAAATCATCTCTTCTTGAACCCATGAAGAACCTGGTTAAAACTGAAGATCCTTCCTTTAGTCATTTATTCAATTGGTATTTCTTCAAACCAGTGAGTCCCAGGCCCTGTGCTGGGAGCTGTGGAGTGTAGGTCAGACATGGTCCCTGTTCTCCAGGAGCTTAATTTACAACTGAATGGGAGCTGGCTCCATGGGTAAAATGCTGGCCTGTGGACTGAAGGGTCCCAGGTTTGATTCCGGTCAAGGGCACATGCCTCAGTTGTAGGCTGGATCCCTGGTCCTGGTGGGGGCATGTGTTGGAGGCAACCAGTTTATGTGCCTCTCTGACATCAAAGCTTCTCTCTCTGTCTCTCCTCCTCCCTTCCACTCTCTCTAAAAATCAATGGAAAAATGTTCTCAGGTGAGAACAACAACAAAAATAAAAATAAAATTGCATTAATAAATAAATAAATACCCCGGCTGGCATGGCTCAGTGGTAGAGCATTGACCTATGAACCAGGAGATCATAGTTCAATTCCCAGTCAGGGCTGTGGAGGCAGCTAATCAATCATTCTCTCTCATCACTAATGTTTTGCCTTCCGCTCTCTCTCTCTCTTTCTCCATTCTTCTCTGAAATCAATAAAAATATATATTTAAACATAAATAAATGGATAGATAGATGAATGAATGAATGAATGAATGAATGAATGAATGAATAAATAAATAAATAAATAAATAAATAAATAAATAAAACCCATTGTCAGTGAACATGCTGGAACCGCCCAGGCAGCTGCCTGCTGGGTGGGTAACTCACACCCTGTGCCACCCCAGCAGGCCAGCTGCCCTGGGTGCTGAGTGCTCTGTGTTACTAAGATTAGGCAGCAGCTGTCTGAGTCCTCAGCCCCAGGGAGGCTGGGGGTACTGAACGCCTGGTGGCTGCGGGAATGTGAGCAGCCCAGCCCTGTCCTGCCCGTGGGGCAGGGCCACAGACCACCTGTGTCTGTTTCCTGACGCTCTCTGAGACCCTTCTAATGAATTACTCTTCTAATGAATTACTCTTCTAATGGCACCTCATTGTCTCCACAAAGGAAAGAGGTTGATGCTCTTGTTGGACAAAAGTTAGATAAGCACAGTCCTCTAGGCTTTGTAATTTGAAAAGGGCGGGGATGACACTAACTCAAAGAGCAAAATTATGTGTCAGTTCCCAGCATTGTTGTGGCAGATGGAAACAGCCTGATTCCCACCTGTGTGTGCTCTCATTAGTGCTGTCCGCCTGGACGCTGTGAAATAAAGACTGTCTCGGATCCTGGCTCCTGGGCGATTTCTGCACTGCTGGGGCCAGGGGAGCAGGGGCCGTAGGAGGGATGGTCAAGGGTGAGCTGGAAGGGGCCTGGTCCCTGAGGACGCAGTGAACAAAAGCCAGCATCTTCCTCTGGGACCACCTTCTGGGACTGTGAGTGAGAGGGAAGGAACCCACACTGTTGAAGCCATTTTATTGTGGGTTCTTTTGCTCACAGCCAAGCCCCAGCTCTAAGGATAACATTGTCGAGGAACCTTCCTTCCTTCCTTCCTTCCTTCCTTCCTTCCTTCCTTCCTTCCTTAATTTGTTTAGTGTTAAATTCATCATTTTATTTTTTTAATATATTTTTATTAATTTCAGAGAGAAAGGGAGAGGGAAAGAGCAGAAGAAACATCAATGATAAGAGAATCATTAATCGGCTGGCTGCCTCCTGCACATCCCGCATTGAGATTGAGCCCCAAATCTAGGCATGTGCTCTGACAGGGAATTGAACCATGACCTCCTGGTTTATAAAATCACTCTCAAGCACTGATCCACACCAGCCAGATTCTTTTTTTTTTTTTTAAATAGTGGATTACAATGAGTCTCTCCCAGGGACCCGCACATGTAGAAACAATATTCTCCACCTTCACGTGTGGTCTCCTCAGGTCAGCCCAGCAGGGTCGAGGATAGGAATGAACATGAATGGGGCAGGCATTTCCCTGCAGGGCTTCATCTTCCCGGGCAAAAAGTGGCTTCTAAGTTCTCTACAGATCAAAGTCCTGCTCAGGCTCAGCTCCTCTGCAAAGGATGCCTCTGCTCCAAATCCCCACTATTTCTCTCATTAGTTCTGTCCAGCACGGGACATTGTCATTCACCCCCTTGCATATAATAATTGGACTAAAATAATAATAATAATAATAATCCTATCTAATAAAATAGTAATATGCAAATTGACCATACCTCTGCCATACTCACAAGACACGCCCACCAGCAGAGTGAGTATGCAAATTAACCCAACTAAGATGGCAGTTAATTTGCATATCCTGGTGTAGAGTGAAGACTGAAGACAGCATAGAAGGAAGCCAAGTGCTGCAGAAGGGAGGGAAGCTGCGAGAAGCAAGCAAGTGGGGCGGCAGAGAAGGGAGGGAAGCTGGTGGGGCAGCAGAGACCACAGCAGGAAGCCCTATTGCAGAAATCTTCCTGCAATGGGCCTCTAGTAATAATAATAATAATCTATAATAATAAAAGTGTAATATGCTAATTAGACTGGATAGCTGAACAATCTTCTGGACATCATTCTGAACATTTTTCCAGATGAGGCCATGGTGGCAGGGGCTGAGGAAGAGGTGCTTAAGGGTGATCAGACAGGCAGGCAAGCAGTTAGAGGTGATCAGGCAGGGAGAGGGGTTCGGGGTAATCTGGCAGGCAGTCAAGCAGTTAGGGGTGATCAGGCAGGCAGAGGGGTTAGGGATAATCTGGCAGGCAGGCTAGCAGTTAAGGATGATCAGGCAGGCAGGCAGAGGTGGTAAAGGATCATCAGGAAGGCAGAGGCAGTTAGGGGGATCAGGCAGGCAGGTAGAGTGCTTAGTGGCAATCAGGCAGGTAGAGGTGGTTAGGGGCAATCAGGCAGGCAGTCAGGCGAGCAGTTAGGAGCTAGCAGTATTGGATTGCAAGAGGGATGTGCAACTGCCAGTTCATCTCCTGAAGGGTCCCAGATTGCAAGAGGGTGCAGGCCAGGCTGAGGGACTCCCACTCCCTTCCCTATGCACATATTTTGTGCACTGGGCCTCTGGTAATCCTATATAATAAAAGCCCAGTGACTGAAATGGCGGAACAAACAGAGACCAGAACTACCATGGCCCCTCGCCCTGGTGGCTGCTCTCCAGCAAGCAGTTATGAGTGATCAGGCGGGTAGGCAGGCAGTAGCAGTTAGGGGCAATCAGACAGGCAGAGTGCTTAGGAGCAATCAGGCAGGCAGAAGAGTGGTTAGGGGTCAGCGGTCCTGGATTGTGAGAGGGATGTCTGACTGCTGGTTTGGGCCTGATCCTGAATGAATTGAGGGGTCCGAGATTTTGAGAGAGTGCAGACCAGGCTGAGGAACCTCCCCACTAGTGCACAAATTTCATGTACTAGACCTCTAGTAATAATAATAATAGGACTAAACCAATCAGGGTTCCCCAGAGAAATAGAAGCACTAGGAGATCTATGTACCTATCAATCTATTATCGATCAGATCTTTTTATTATCTATCACCTATTTTATATCACCTGTCTATATATCTACTTATCTATTGTTTATTATCTATCATCTATATATCTATATATCTATCATCTATCGCCTGTCTATTTATCATCTACCTATCTATCATCCATCTACCACCTGTCTGCCTATCTATCTACCCATTTATCTATCTAACTAGAGGCCTGGTGCACAAATTTATGCACATTGAAAGGAAATTAATTAGAAGAAATATTTTAATATCACTATTTGCTCTTTCTAATAGGTCAACCAAATTCATGATTAATAATGACAGATGGAAACACACATATGCAATTAGTGCCAGTGAGAGCTTTATATGTATAGCACATGCATGAATCAACTTAGTCTTTTATAGATATAGCATAAACTTGTTTAATTCTACCTGCTTTCTGATTTAGCTAAACTTTTTCCAGCCTAGTGAAGCACCCCAACTTCTCTTACGGGTAATTGTCAGCAACACAGCAAATATCAACACAAAGCAGATTATTACTGTAGATCGTGCGGGGAGAATAAAGGATAAAATATTTAACTGCAGCAGTGTTTGACTATATTCTGCGCAGTGAGAAAATTTGAAGTCACTTTCAAGTTCCACCATTTCTTACTTCTTTCCAGTTGGGTCAAGTTTCTAAACTTTCTAAATCTCCATTTTCCAGCTAATGAAAAGAAAATATGATTCTACCGAGTTCCCTATCTACCTACTCCAGGACTTCTGTGAGGATCGAATGAGATGAGACACAGGAAAATGCTTCACAGATATTGGTTACAGTGTGAAATGTTTGCACCTGGCTATAAAGCAAGTCATGTTCCTGGGCTGAAGAAACTGAAAGGAGGCTAGTGGTCGCTAGGAAGCAGCAGCCAGGCATTGCTATGTGACATCATTACCCAGATGGTTGGACACTTAGCATATTAGCCTTTTATAGAGAGAAATTACAGGTACTAGGAAAGCAGATAAGTCCCCTACTCCGCTATTTGCCAGTGATATAATTCAGATCAAGTGATACCATTTAGACCAAGTCTGAAGGCCTGAGAAATGAGGGCAGATGGTGCAGCCCCAAAGAGAGTCTGCAAAAACCAGGAGCCCTGAGGAAGGGCGGAGGGACGCCTGGGCCTGAGCCCAGGCTGAGCAGTAGCCCTGCCTTTGCCTTCTGTCCCACCCCGGCCTCAGCAGCTGGGCACCCAGCTGAGGGCTCCATTACTCGTCTACCATTTCAAACCCAGTCTCTCCTCGGTATACCCTCACAGCCATGTTTTACTAGCCACTGGGCATCACTCAGCCAGGCCCACTGACACAGAAAAGTAAGCATCACCAGGCCTACCTCCCTGAGTTGTTAAGGAGGTTGAAGTAGAAAATAGGAGGAAAAGTTCATCCACAGTACATACTAGGCACGGCGCCTGCCTGGAGCGTCTGTCATGCAGTGAGCACACATCCGTGTGGATTCCAGTTGGTGGGCAGCAGGAGGTGTAATGGAGCCGGAGCTGCTGGGGAGGACTGTCTTGTGGTATTCTGCTCACTTATGGGGGCTCCGTTCTCCATACCACTGTGAGGGAAGGCACCCCAACAGCTTTAGAAGCTAAAAACCCTGCAGGGCAGGGGGTGCGTCTTATGCCATGTGATCAGACACAGACTACCTGCAATCCATACGTTTGGGCAAGGAGCACAGCCCTCCTGGGGGTTATGGGTGCGCTGCTACATAGATGGCGGGTATGAAAGGCGGGTGTTCCCTTTATTAACACAAAAGCTACTCTGTGAGTGAACTGGGATGCAGGTACCACAGGGGCAGACCCCGCACACAGCCAGTCTGCCCGAAGGATTTGCTCCTGAGAGCGCCGCCCTTTGCAGTATGCAGGGGCAGAAATTAGGTTGGAATCCAGTTTACGTAATTTTTTTTTTGTACTTTCCTGCCTCCCAGCTCCTCCTCAAAGTAAAATAAATGCAAAACAGTCTTTCACTCCTCCCCGTGGGTTTGATTCCTACGGACTAACCCGTTAACATTTCTAGAAGGACGCGAGGAAAGGTCAAGTCCATCAGGAAGAGCTGGCACACGTTACAGGCTGGGCAGGTTCTGTGCTGCTGTGTGTCGTCTGCTGCTAATCTGAGTGTCCTGTGTCCCCCACAGCTCGGCAGCCTGGGAAGGGCATGGCCCCTCCTCCGTGTCCCAGGCCACGACTGTCAGTGCTGAGGCCGGTGATGATGGGATCTGTGGGCCTGACCCCACCTGGACCGAGACTGAGGCAGAGCAAGCTGGGACCAGCCGGCAGGGCTGCAGACGCTGGTGAGGGGTGCAGGCTGCTGCCACGTCCTGCTGCTGCCCTGCACATGGGGCATAGCGCTGAGAGGGTGGGAGGAGGAGACCAGCCCTGGCGGCAGCCTCCCAGTGCAGCCCCTCTTTCCCCCTCTCCCCGTACGGTGTTTGCAGCCCGGGGCCCCACCCTCACAGCGTTATGTGTGTCCCTCTCCTCGAGCTGGACTGAAGGGGGAGGGGGCTTCCTGTTTCTCCCCAGGAACAAGAGCCTTTCCTGAAACAGTCACCTGGCTTCGGCCGGAAGGAGGCCTGGGCTCCAGGTCACCACGGCGCAGTGCTGGGAGGTACTGCTGACGGCTCCCTCCACTCTGCCACCTGGGAGCCAGGTCCTTGCTTTAAAACAGGGTGTCAATAAACTGGAGCCAGCTGGCGGGGCTCAGTGGTTGAGCATCGACCTATGAACCGGGAGATCTCGGTTCAGTTCCCCCTCAGGGCATGTGCCCAGGTGGAGGCTCGATCCCCAGTGAGGGGTGTTCAGGAGGCAATGATCAATGATTCTCCCCCATCGTTGATGTTTCTCTCCCTCTCTCCCTGCCTTTCTGAAATCAGTAAGAATATATTTACAAAAACTAAATGGGAAACTGCAGAGGAGAGGAGCTGAGCATGACGGGAAAGGTGAGAGCACCTCACAGGAGGCTGGAGAAGGGGCTGCGTCCATCTGAAGGGTGAACATTCCCGTAGGAGGAGAGCTGGAGGGCGGGCCACAGGCACAGGAGCCAGCTTCCACCAGCTTCCCAGCAGCCAGCTGCCCCCGGCAGGTGGGCGTGCATAGCTTCACAGTCACCTGGAGGCTGGCTGTCCCTGGAGATGGAGATGGGCTAGGACAGTGGTCGGCAAACCGTGGCTCGCCAACCACATGTGGCTCTTTGGCCCCTTGAGTGTGGCTCTTCCACAAAATACCACAGCCTGGGCGAGTCTATTTTGAAGAAGTGGTGTTAGAAGAAGTTTAAGTTTAAAAAATTTGTCTCTCAAAAGAAATTTCAATCGTTGTACTGTTGATATTTGGCTCTGTTGCTAAAAAGTTTGCTGACCACTGGGCTAGGGCACGTTGGGCATTAGCGCCCTCACTGGCCATGGTGGGTTTGGCCACAGCGACCTGCACTGCCAGAAGCCCGTAAAGACTCAGCGGATCCACCATAGCACCGTGTTTCTCAAATCTCTGGCAAACTTAAGTGGCCCCGCCAGAAAAGAACCATAAAATGCCCCTATTCTCATCGGCGTCTGCCCCGAGGCCAACGTGGTGAGACCACGCTTCTCAGAGGGTCCACTTGTCCTGTATCAGAGAAAATTCTCCAAAGGAACTTTACTTTCTGAAGCTGAGAGGATGTGCTGGTTGGTACCAGACCTTTTCCCAGGGAGAAAGCAAATGGGACCTCCTAGTGCACTGGGAAGGGGAGAGGGCAGGCAGGCTGGGAGGCTCTCACAGTGCCGCCACGGCCCCCGCCCTTCGCCCCACCACCCTTCACACCCAGGATCCCTGCACAGACCATGCATCGCTGTGTCCCCTCTATTCTGGCCACATCCGCCTGCACACACCTTACAACAAACCGGTGAAGGACCCAGATGGTGGAGAGGAATCCCAGTCTCTCCTACCTCACTCGATGCTCTCTGGACTCGGCCATTTCCTGACTTACAAGATAGGGACCAGGTCAGCAGGAAGCAACTTCTGGAAGTCTGCCAGCTAGGGCCTGGAGACCAAGGTGACAAGTTCACTTCCACTGAGGGCAGGAGCAGTCCGCCTTACCAAGGGGCCTTCTAAAACAGCCCCTCCTTCTAACACTTTGACACCATGTCCTCACCCAGAGCAAGAGCTCAACCCCAGACTCAGTGACACAGGCCCAGATGACTTAAATGCAGGCACCGAAGGGACATCTCTATTGTCCCCATTCAGGGTCCCTGGTCTCTAGAGGATGACTGGTCTCCAATCAGACACACTGGGCCCATGGGGAAGCACGCAATGACACCAGTTGGGGCTCCCGTGATGGCTGGTGAGGGGTTCTCACACAGCCTGCCAGGCCTTCACCCATGTCCCACCAGTGTGACCAGTTGGCCCCCTGTCACAGTGCTCCCCTCTCCCAGACCTCACCCCTCTGCAGAGCTGTGCATCCCGGCCACTAGCCACTGCGAACAGACCTGCCGTGGAGCATGGAGCCCTCTTCCTCAGAATGCACACTTTCTGCTGCCAGGATGAGTCATCATGCAATCCGCACCCTCCCCTGCTGGGCACCCTCCCCCGCTGCGTACCCTCCCCCGCTGGCATGAAAGTAGCAGGTGCATGAACTTGCTGTGGCCCCGATGGTGGCTTGCCCTCTGAGGCCTCTGCAGGGTGCGCTGCATTGTTGGCTCAGGGGCTCAAAGAGCCAATAGCTTGGGGCGGGGGGAGTGGGAGCTGATTTTTAGATCTGAATCTCCCTCATGCACCTGCCAAGCCACACCCCCTCTTCTGCAGGCATGGGAAGCTTCATTTCAGTCTGTTTCCTGGGCTTGAACCTGTCACTTGGATGCAGTCCCTAACCTGCTGCTCTTCTTGCCCTCTGCTCTCCTCTACCCAGCCTGCACACCTCACCGTCCTGGGCAGAACCGTTCACTCACAGTACTCCAGATCCATTCCTCGCTCTCACCCGCACAGAAAAGACATGTAAAAATTGCTCTCCCTCCTCTCTCCCCCACCTCCCTAAGCCTTCAAATTCCTCCATCCTCTTTTCTAGAGAGAAAAAATGATCTCAGTAGGCAGGCACTGCACCACTTGCCTGGTTCCTGTGGTCCACACCTCCTCCCCCCACCCCACCCAGCCACACTCTCCACCTGCCAGAGGCTCCCTGCCCTCCAGAGAACCTCGAACTTTCCACTTTCAACTCGCTGCTACAGCACCCTTTGCCGAAGGGGCCTCAGAATAAAAGCCCAGCCCTGCCCAGCCCAGCACAGTCCAAAGGAACACCGT
>PVJN01026955.1:0-28541 GCA_004026805.1 Lasiurus borealis | reverse complement strand
CCCCCCCCCCCCCCCCCCCCTCAGGAGTTATAAGATCATATATCTCTGCTTCAAGAGGCCTGACCTGGCCAGCTGGAATCGTGGTGCGCTGATGCTTTTTCATTTAACCAGAACCAGGTAACATGAACCAACTGAAACACACTTCTCTCCTCCTCACTCATGGCACTAAGGAATGTCAGGGGCCCGGGGAGCAAGGGCGCACAGTGGCCTGGGGAGAGAAGGAACTGCCCTCTTGGTTTCCCAGCTCCAAACCCCTCCAATGCCCAGGTCTTCTTTCCTAGACTCCAGACACGGAGGCAGAATCACACTTGCACTGTAACATGGTCAAGGCATCAAATTATTGTCCCCGGCAACAGAACTTCCCTCCCTGTTTTATGACCCAGGAGGCCAATAAAAAGTTTCAGACTCGAGAGTAATAGCTGCAGGCCTCCATTTCACTTCCCTTCCCGCCTTCAAATCCTGCCGGGTGTTATTTAATATGTCTGGAGTTTTTCTGGCTTATCTGTTTTGGGGTGTGTTTTTTTGTTATTTTTTTATTTTTATTTTTATTTTTTACTTTTCAAGCAAAGTGAAAATTCCATCTTTGCATTTCAATTATTTTCCATTTGCCATTTCTTCGATATCAACCACCTCGAGGCAACAATTCGCCCCAAAGTGAGGCGGGTATAAAAGTGATCATTATACATATAGCTGACATGTTATTACTAGCTGTTCACTCTGGGATGAGTACATGCATTACCTTATTTCATCTTTATAATAATTGCCAGGTGTATGTAAATAATATTACCCTGCAATTATTACAATGAAGACAATGAAACATGGCAAACTTATGACCCGGGACCATCATATGGTTCGGAAGGAGCAGAGCCAGGATTTGAACTTGGGTAGTCTGATTCCCGATTACAGACAACCTTGGCTACGACAATTCACTGCTGGATCCTGGGTCGGCTGCTCCATTGTGAAACTAATGAAGACAACGGACCGAAAGGAGCTCACAGTCCAGCAAAGGAAGTAGATATTTTATGCGAACCATGTCCCTTGATTCTTAAGTGTGTACCAACACACCGCAGCTTGCATCTGGCTCACAATAAATTTCAGGGGCCATCGGCATTGATTTTTAAGGCAGGCTTGGAGGCTGAGAGGAACCCTTCTTGGCAAATCAATGTATGTATCGGAATCCTAGAAGAAAGATGGACATTATAGACATAGCTCTGTGCAGCCTTTGCCCCGTATGAAAGGGGTTTGCGGCATCAGCACACACTGGTCCCCAAAACCAGCCTCAGAGTGGAGCAGGACAGAGCACCCACTGCGGCTCTTCCCACATAGAACCCTACCTGCTGGGAGGAGCCCCAGTTATTCTCAAAAACAGGAACATTTCCCTGTAAGCTGTAATTCTTACTGCAACCCCCCACGCAGAAAACCAAAACGCAACTTTTATTCATCGATGGCATCCAAACAGCAACAGTTACAGTGGTACCTCGAGATACGAGTTTAATTCGTTCCTTGACCTTGAGGCGTGGGAAACTATGAGATGCTCGAGTCGCAGTAAACTGGTGGGTCGTGTGCAGCTGGCCGATCTGCGAAATTACTCGTATCTCAAATGTTGCTCGTATTTCAAAGCAAAAAATTGCTCACTCGATGGCCCGTATCTCAAAAATCTCGTATGTTAGGGCACTCGTATCTGGAGGTACTACTGTATTCTGGCAGAGATTGCTTCTCATTCTAATTTGTGTCCGAATGATAAAAGGTGTCATTGTTTTGAGAGGCGCTGGCAGCTACAGCGCAGGAGCCCTGGAGTCTGCTCGTGGGGTCTGGAGGGTGAGGGCATAGGTGAGGGTGCACTTCCCAAAGCCAGCCTCCCCGACAGCCCTGCCCTCCACCTGGACAGAGAGGCCAGATCTCCTCCGGGTGGTTTGCTTTCTCATCAGAAAGGTCACCAGTCATGGCTAAGGCCGGTTTGGCTCATGAATAGAGCATCGGCCTGCGGACTGAAGGGTCCCAGGTTCCATTCCGGTCAAGGGCATGTGCATTGGTTGTAGGCACGTCCCCAGTGGGAGGCGGGCAGGAGGTGGCTGATCGATGTCTCTCTCTCTCTCATCGATGTTTCTGGCTTTCTGTCCCTTTCCCTTCCTCTCTGTGAAAAATCAATAACATATATTAAAAAGAAAAAAAGAAAGGTCACCAGTCACGCATGCGGATGAACGTAGGCCACGAGTGAAGACTTGTGTTTCTTTTCCATTTATGCACCCCAGCTTTTGTTAGTTTCCTTAAACAGGGTGGGGCAAAGAAATAACAGAACCACCACACAGCTATTCAGAGTCTCCCCAACTCCATATTAAAACTGTAAAGCATGTTTTGTGTTCATTTGTTTCAGTGACAGCAATAAAGAACCACCGCAGATCTAGGGTGTCTGTTAAACTTGGGAAGGTATTTTGGTGGATTGCGTTGTACTTGAGGTCTTGCCACCTTGACTCCAAACAATGTGCTACTTCCAGGACCTCCGTGAACACAGTGGCCATCCAATAAAAGCTGTTTGACTGACTGTCAGGTCTCCTGAGAGTTCATAGAAAAACTTTTAACACTTCGGAGGGTTAATTTTCATGACCCCTTCCTCTCTCTCTCTCCCCCATGACTGGCAATTTTCTTAAGTGAACCAATTTAGACAACAAAGCAACAGATAGCTTGCCACCTTGAAGAAGCAGGAAGGAGTATGAAAGCATAAATCAATAAAGTGCAGACCGGTGCTTTTACATAGTCATTATGATATGTATGAGGCCACTCGTGTATGTGTGTACAAGAGAAATTGCTTCTCTATTGCCTCTTACTCTCCAGGAAACAAACTACTCAACGCAAATGTCTGTCTGCTATTTAAATAAGCTGCTGGCTTATTGGAAGTATTAAGTTTCATTGTGTTTTACGAAGGCAACGTAACAACTAAATGGCTTCCAAAAAGGCTGCATTTTCCCCTCTGTGTGTGACTTGTCTGTGGGAGCATCCAGACCTGGTGTAATAAGCCTTCACGGGGTCTTTATCAGGGCCGTAATCTTACTCAGAGTTGCAAGGGAATGATGTTTAGAGGCAATATTTACTTATAATATCTTATCTGATTGAGAGAGAGAGAGAAGGAAAGAAGGAAGGAAGGAAGGAAGGAAGGAAGGAAGGAAGGAAGGAAGGAAGGAAGGAAGGAAGGAAGGAGGGAAGGAAGGAAGGGAGGAAGGAGAAAAGGAACAAGGGAAGGAAGAAAGGAATGAGGAAGAGAAGAAAGAAAGGCAACTGTTCCTCCATTAGGCTGTGGGAATTGCTTTGTTTACTTCATGAGAGAGATAGGAATGCGGTTCCACAGCCAACCCAGAATACCAAACACATGAGGCGACACCGATAACAACAAGAACTGAGACCAAAATGAACACATCACTTCCCCTCGAGTGCCTGCTATCTGACCCAGAGAAAGTCATTCAACTAAGGAACAACATGAACCTCTCATTCAGAGCAAGAGGGCAGGGGGGATATGATTTAAAGGTTATCATATTAGATGGAAAGATAAAGATTTCCTGGCAATACTTGCACCAGATTATTGTATAATATTAAGAGCAGCATTAGCTCAGTTCCTTTTCTGCTTTTTTTGAAAGAAATGCGCCTCCCTCTTCTCCACACCATGGAGGTAACATTACAGGAATCCAGCCAAACCTCACAACCAATCCCATTTCTCCTGGCTGGTAAGTTGCAGCCATAAGACCTGGTTATTGTCTTCATGGAGAAAAAAAAGGTAGCACATGCCATTGGTCTCATTAATATCATGCTCAAATATGCTGAACCACTGGACAGAGGTCATCGTTATAAATATTTACCACGGCGCCACCTTGCTTCTGCCATAGGCTCACAATTTCCAGGCAGGTGACAGTTACACCACGAAACCCAAATTTCCACTTGGCTTGGATCAGTGGAGAGCGGAAAGACCTACGACCTTATTCCTTTCTGGACTTTTCTCTCCTACTTACTTTCTTATCCTCACACTTCCAGGCCCAAGATGCGAGGAAGAAAATAAAATAATCTTCCGTAGGCAAGTTACAGAGGCCCTGGTTGAACATGGTGTACCACGTGGAATATTAAGAGACGCGGGGAAGGAGATTTAACACCTCGATTAATCTACGGCGGCGTAGCTTATGGTTCTGGCCTGTGCCTTTTGAATTATGTCAGGTGAAGGACCATTTTTCTCCAAATCCATCATAAGCTCGGGCATCAGCCTACAAATCATGACTCAGGTTCCGCTCATGTCACATGCAATTCCACACCACTTTCCCAGCACTCACACTGGGTCTCGACCTCGTTCGATGAGACAAGACCACTGATCACCCTCTTGCTTTCAATCTGTGCACGTGTGCCAAACCAATGACAAGGAAGAAGTTCACAGACCGGCATCACACCGCTTGCAGTCTGGGATTTGGAGTCGCACAGCCCTTCCTCCGTCTGGGTGGGCCCCATTGCTAATGTGTATGACATTTACTTAATTTATCTGTGTCTCAGTTTCATCTGTGAAGCGGTGACAAAAACAAATCTTATTTCTGAGGGCTGTTGTGACCATTAAGATGAGGTAACATATGCAAAAGCAACTATAACAATCAGAACCGTTCTAAGCATACAGTAACCCTGTGTGGTTAGATTTTATTTTTATTATGCCACTTTGAACCATAATCCAGCTGGCTTTGCAACCCATGCACCTTGTTATAGGTGTAGAGCAGGCTCTAATGGTGTCTCTTGCCACTTGCCAGAAAAAAAAAGACACATAAAACATACTTATGATGACTTAAAATGCGAACAAGATATTGTTAAAAATCTGTTATTCACACACACACACAACTACTAAAATCCCAGTGGATTCCCACTCTTACTCTGTAACCTGGCTGAAAGGCCCTGAGTGATGGTACCCAGCTCTCATTTGAGACCTTTTTCTCATCATGTTCCCGCCTCTTTGCTCTTCTCTCAGTTCCTCATACTCTTTTGCTCTTTCCCTCTGGCAGGAAGTCCCTCCTCTGGGCCTCTGTAAAACTCATTCCTTCTCGCTCTTCAGTTCCCATATGAAAGGTCGTCTATTCTGAATGATCCTCCTTGACCATATTAAATCCTCTTTCTTACTTGATAGCTGGAATGAAGTAAATAGTCAATAAATACTTGTTGCATAAATGAAGCGTATTTCGTAATTAATCTAAGAAAAAATTAAGAATCTTCTCCTGCCCTTTTTCTCTTGTTACTCTAATGTCTCTGCACCTTCAAAACATTCATTCTGTGATTCCCTTATTCTTTCAGCATTTACCAGGTTCTAGGTAGATATTAACACTCTTAGGTGCAAGGGAATGGAATGATACATTGGGTTACTACTTTTAAGAATTGAAAAAATAAATTATGAACAAATGATGCTTATAAAATATGGTATGTGATGGTGTGTGTGTGTGTGTGTGTGTGTGCATGATACTCAGAAAATCCACAGGAAAACACAGAGAAGGGTAATAGGAATTCTGTCTCAGTGAATTCAAAGGGGGCTATAAATTTGAGATTGATCTTGAAAGCAAGATTCAAGGCCAACAAAATAGATGAAACTCTAAAAGCAAACTGTTTCAAAGAAATTACACAATTAGATGAGAGATCATATTCCAAAACCTCAATTAAGCTTATTTGAAAAATAAATTATATGTATTCATGAATGGATACATTTTTTATGTTACCCGTTTTTCTTTTGTTTTAATTTTAATGTCATTCTTAATGGTTAAGAATGATAAAATGAAAAGAACCTTAAGAGTTTCCATAAAATTTCGTCTTAGCAAAGGCAGAACTGCAATCAAATAAAAGAATGTGTATCAGAAGAAAAGTTATGTTAAAAATAATCACCTGAACATCTGCATTTGCAAGTGTATTATCTTTACTTGTAACAGCTAATCCCACCTGGTTAACCAGAAAGTATAAATAACTTTATAGCTGTAGATGGATACACTTTTCAAAATTACTTCATCAACATCATTTCTTTAATCCTCATAATACCTTGTGAGGTAAACAGACTGGTATTTTAATCTCTATGGCAGAGACATGTTAACTGACAGAGAAACGCTAATGGGACTTGGCCAAGGCTGCGAACTAGTTTGAGGCAGATAAGGAGAGAGACTTCAGTAGCTTATCCGCTGTAATTGTGGCTTTCCCTAGCAACTAATGCCCAAAAATAAGAGTCAGGACTACTATACGCTGAGGTTATAATATTTGAAATGGTATAAATCTCTATATGCTCATCAAAAATACATGCAACAAGAGTCACTTTTATTCTGGAAACACTAGACTTTAAATAATTTGATACCATTTTAGGACCACCACTTTTTGATTAAAATAAAGCTTTTACGGTTACCAGCTGGGAGGGGTCTCAGGCTGGAAGAAAAGGTGAAGGAATCAAGAAGTACAGATGGGCAGTTACAAAGCAGTCATGGGGATGGAAAGTGCAGCATAGGGAGCACAGCCAATAATATTGCAATAACCGTGTAGGGTGCCAGGTGGGTATTAAAATTATTGGGGGATCATTTTGTAAATTATGTAACTATCTAACCAAGATGTTGTACACGCGAAACTAATATAAAATGATGCTCAAAACTGATATTCAGTTTACAATGAAAAATGAAATGAAATGAAAACGAAGCCTTTCACACAGATGATTCCACCAGTAAACACCTCAGCCAGTGGAACAGTTTGCTCAGCATCCGTCTTAAGGAGTGCACTCGGGTACAGCACCACAACCAGGATAACTGCCCCCACCACTGTGACTTGTTGTGAGGTGGACCAGATGCTCCAGGCCAGGCAAGGGGAATTTCTCCCTGGGGCTTTTTTTAATTTTAATATTTTATTGCTTTTTTATAGAGAGGAAGGGAGAGGGATAGAGTTAGAAATATCGATGAGAGAGAGACATCGATCAGCTGCCTCCTGTACACTCCCTCCTGGGGATGTACCCGTAACCAACGTACATGCCCTTGACCAGAATTTAACCTGGGACCCTTCAGTCCGCAGGCTGTCCCTCTATCCACTGAGCCAAACAGGTTAGGGTTGCTTTTTTTTTAATATATCCCTGGGGCTTTTAACAGAACCATTGGGAAAGCATTCCTCTCTGGGTTGGTGAGCAGCATCTCAGAATTCTGCAATCCTGATGTTTGGTCACCATAGAGTTCAGGGAAGAGTCACTAAGAAAGTGAACAGGTGAGTCATGTAGGAAGCAAGTTAACAGGAGCTAAAGGGTATTGGGAAGCAAAATGAAACCTTCATTTTGACTAGTCCAGTAGTTGGCAAACTCAGTAGTCAACAGAGCCAAATATCAACAGTAAAATGATTGAAATTTCTTTTGAGAACCAACTTATTTATTTATTTTTATTTAATAAATCCTTATTGTTCCAATTATTACAATTATTCCTCTGTTCCCCCTTTTGCTCCCCTCCACTCAGTTCCCACTCCACCCTCTACCCTTAACTCCCCTCCCACATTGTCCTCATCCATAGGTGTACAATTTTTGTCCAATCTCTTCCTGCAACCCCTCATCCCTTTCCCTATAAGAATTGTCAGTCCACTCCATTTCTATGCCCTTGATTCTATTATATTCACCAGTTTATTCTGTCCATTAGGTTTTTAATTCACTTGATTTTTAGATTCACTTGTTGATAGATATGTATTTGTTGTTCATAATTATTATCTTTACCCTTTTCTTCTTCTTTCTCTTCTTAAGGAATACCTTTCAGCATTTCATATAATATGGTTTGGTATTGATGAACTCCTTTAGCTTTTTCTTCTCTGTGAAGCTCTTTATCAAGCCTCCAATTCTGAATGATAGCTTTGCTGGGTAGAGTAATCTTGGTTGTAGGATCTTGCTCTTCATCACCTATGCCGCCATCTTGGTTTCTCTGAGTGCCAAATTTGTTAAACTTAAACTAAATAGGGAGGTACATTAGTATTCACTTAATTAGAGTACTCCTAAGCTGGCCTTTGCTAAAAACTCAAGGGGCCAAAGATCTGCATGTGGCTCGCGAGCCGCAGTTTGTCGACCACTGGACCAGTCCAGTTGCTTTCAACCTTGCCTCCATTTGGTTATCATTGGGGAGCCCAATGTTTAGACCTCACCCCGAGCAACGAAATCCAAGACTTTGGTTTTGTTCACATTCATGTTCAGGTCTGTGTTCAGCACAGCTGATCACCAGCGGTGCCTGAGGTCTCCCAGCACTGGCAAAGGGTTTGTTGCTATAGCAGGAATTTATTAATTAACTGCTAAGAAATAGGGGCCCCAAGAAAAAGATTCAATGATGGACTGGATTTTAGCAATGACACTGCATTCAGCTCATTGTCCTTTTAACCATTCCCGTGAAACCTTCAGAATTACCACCTGCTGCTGCTTTGCACGTGGGTGGGAGTAAGGGCAATTGAACTTGGAAATGAAAAGCCAAATTCAGCTACCGACATCACAGGGCAGAATGCAGAGTTGGGGGATAACCACAGAAGCACTCCTTTATGGTCTTTTCATCACACAGGTGGGTCAAATGCATGTAAATAACTTCAAGAAGACGGGCACTGAAGTCCTCACGAAGTGATGAATTTTGAGCATCGCCTTTTGCATATAATCATTTAATTACAAGTTTCTACAATGCAATTTCTGATAATGACTGTGTTTAAAAACGGCTTGCGAAATTCCTGGAAAATTGAAAAATCGGCTCTGGCAAGCTCACACAAGCTACATGGAAGTCACCATGGACACCTCCTGCCACGGAACAGGTGTAGTTTCAATAGGAAGCGCCCGTGCTTACCGAAGGGCTGTTTATCCAGGTGGTGACTGACTCACCTTCACGGTTCTGGTATCTGGATCTCGCTGACCTCTGCCACTTGGGATTAGTTGTTAACACTCAAAAGGAGAGATGTCAGATGGCTTTCCTCCTGGGGCTTTTCCATTCTCCCGCCCACATCAGGGATCAACCCCCTTTCCAGCAAATGTGCACAGCATCCGGGGTTTTCTTTCCTCTGCCTTGTGTCGGATGCTGTGAAGCTGACCACCCACCTACCGGCAGGATTTTGAAGGCTTCCACGTTTGCTAAGCAGGATGCTAATGGACCACTGGATTTACAGCGTCGTGTCTCCAGCTTCAAACATTCCACAGCCCTTCCGAACGCGAAGAAGGCTTTGATTGCCTCAGAGAACACCACCCCACCCCTGGCCTCGCCTTTCAAACAGCGAAGCCTAGAATTTCATTTCCTGCAAACAGGCACTCAGAAAACCAGCACGATGGGTATCAGAAGTGCATTCCCCTAAATGACTAGCCTCTTTCCGGAAGGATCCCTCAAGGCTCAATTATTTGCCACTTCTTTGCTTGGCTTCGTATGTTAGCATTCCTTCCCAGGCTCTAGAGCAGATCATAAGGTCCTTAACCACTGATAACGGTCTGCAAACAGGGAAAGCGATCATTACTGTTTCTTTAACCAACACTGAGGACTGGGGGCCAAGCCTGCCTCTTGTTTCCCTTCTCCATCTTTCAGCTAATTGCTTCAATTTGTTCCGTCGCCACTCACTTTCTTTCCCTAAATCACAATTATTCGTCACATATGTGCAGCCAGGAGGTTAGGGAGAACACCCATCTGTTATTATCGGGAAGCCAGAGCTTCTTTCAGGGGGAGGATGATCCTCAGCATGACCCAGCATTGGCCATCTCCTTCCTCCCCACACCCCCACCCACCGCCACCCCAGTTTCAGAAGCTGCTTCCACCCAGATTAACAGTGGAGAATTCATTGGATGGCATACGATCAGTAGGTTCTGGGAGCAAATTAATAAGGAATTCAAGATTGACACACAAGAGGGACGTAACATAGCAACCTCTTTGATGTGGCCTCCGGATAGGAACGCTAATAGGAGAGACGCCCATATACTAATCCAGCATCGTGCTTCAGAGAAGGATAAATTCATAGAAAGTGACGTGTGCCAATATCTTAGAATCTTTCCTACTTGTTTTTGAACTTTATATCTGGTTTTGCTGATGTGTAAACATGAAATAGAAAGAGCTAACATACTCACACATCCACCATATTTCAGGCATTATTACAATATTGGCTTCAAGTGCCTATTTTCCCCCCTCTCATTGAAACATCACAATAAGTCTATGAGGTAAATTCATATTATCATTCCCATGTTCTAAAGCAGTGGTTCTCAACCTTCCTAAGGCCGAGACCCTTGCATACAGTTCCTCATGTGGTGGTGACCCCCAACCATGAAATTTTGCTACTGTTATGCATCATGATGTAAATATCTGCATTTTCCAATGGTCTTAGGTGACCCCTGTAAAAAGGTGTGGGTCGCGACCCACAGGTTGAGAACCGCTGTTCTAGAGGGATAGACTTGAAAACAAATGTTTTTTTGGTTTTGTTTTGTTCTGCAATGGTAATTCTAGGCAAAGTAGACATCTCAATCAATGGTTTACTTTCCCCATCCCAGAAATAAGATGTGGTTGGTCTCCCAGAGACATTTAATTATTAGATGAACAATAGTTAAAATGATAGTAAAAAAATAGACATCCAATACTTGAAAAACATTGAAATTATTAAAAAGCAAGTAGATTAATTTTATTGCTTATCAGTTCATATAGACATTGGGAATATTGACTTCTGATAAAGCCATTTAAATGTTTTTCCTTATAACAGTTTCCAACTTAAATTTCTGAAATATTCCTATTTGATCATTCATTAGATATTGTCATTGATCAAAAGGGAAAAATATGATACTTTAGCTAGCTTATCTTATTGTAAATACAACCAAGAATTTTTAAAAATCTTTTTTCCAGACATTTACTGTTTTCTCTCAAATTAAAAGCAAACTTTTACAATTACCTTTATTACATTTACATTGGCCTACAAGTGGCAATCATTGGGAGGTTATATGTGCTTCTGTGGTCCTTTTGCTCTTTGGCTGTTTTTGTTTGTTTGTTTGTTTGTTTTTTATCTTATGGTCTAGAATTGCCATTTTTTTTAAATATATTTTATTGATTTTTTACAGAGAGGAAAGGAGAGAGATAGAAAGTCAGAAACATCTATGAGAGAAAGACATCGATCAGCCGCCTCCTGCATGCCCCACACTGGACATGTGCCCGCAAGCAAGGTACATGCCCCCAAACGGAATCGAACCTGGGACCTTTCTCTCCACTGAGCCAAACAGGTCTCGGCATTTTTTTTTAAATCTCTCACATCTAAGATAATATTGATTCATGTGTATCACTTTAAAAATGTTCAAGCCCCAGTCATTGTGGTTCAGTAGGTTAAACATCGCCTGTGCACCAAAAGGTCACTGGTTCAATTCCTGGTCAGGGCATGTGCCCAGGTTGTGGGTTTGTTTGGTCTCTAATCATGGTTGACCACCTGCATGAGGGAGGCAACCAATCAATGTTGCTTTTTCTCTCTCTTTCTCCTTTCCTCTCTCTCTGAAATCAATAAAACCGTGTAATAAACATTTTTAAAATGTTCAAAGGATTAATGAGTGAAGGAAGTAAGGTCTCTTGTAAGGTGATGAGGCTGTGGGGAAAGAATTCACAAAGACCCTTTAGCACTTGGAACTGATTGGAAAGCTGCTTTGTTCAGGATTAGTCAAGTTTGCTGGTCTGACCCCCTCCCTCCTCCAGAGTATCATCTCCATCTTCACTGTGGAACTTTCTTACAAGGCCTAGACTAAACGTAAAGCCTTCCTTGAATCCACCATGACAAAATCATTTGTGCCGCCTGGCCAGCTTGGTTCAATGGATAGAGCTTTGGCCTTTGGACTGAAGGGTTCAGGGTTCGATTCTGGTCAAGAGCACATGCCTGGGTTGTGAGTTTGATCCCAGTAGAGGGTGTGCAGGAGGCAGCTGATCAATGATTCTCTCTCATCATTGATGTTTCTCTCTCTCTTCTCCTCCTCTATTAAATCAATACATTTTTTAATTACTTGTGCCATCCCCTGCCTCCCTTTCACATAACACTCAACACTCACACAGACACTCACACACAGACGCTCATATGCACTCACACACATCTGCACACACATTCACAGGAACAGCTCTTACTAACACTATCAGGTTTGAACGTGGTTATTTGTGCAGGCTATCAGTCCTTTCCCTAAGAGCAGTGACCACATGTCTGCTCACTCAGTGACGCGTGTGTCTCCAACATAATCTTACATAGAGGTTTTTAAATCTGATCCTAACAAATAAACTTGGCTGGTCCATTCAGTGCCCACTTTTGCTTCCTCAGCATCAGAGACTGCCCCCACCCATTAGTAAAACCAACAGAATGTCTTTGTTTCCATTTCAAAGATGACCTCCTTAAATGCATCACCTCTTACCTGCCTTTTCCTCCCCACCAACCTCGCTGACCGGGCCCCCCCGCCCCCCGCCGTAAACCCTCCCAATCTTGAACCACTAAGTATGTTGAGAGCATTCTTAGGTTGGTTGACGGGAAGACAGGTGTCAATGAACCATCGTGTCAGAGGAAATACTTCCCGCTCCACAGTCCAAAGCACCAGTGTTTTTCCTCAAAGAGCTGTTAAGGGTGCAGCACGTTGGGAAAGCTGACCTAGCTCATGGCTGGAGCTCCGAGCAAACAAAGGTGGCGTAAAAAAAACAAAAACACAAAAATGGTATCAGCGATCGTGACATTCAGACATTCCTCTACCTCTCTTCAAATGTCAGCTCCTCCTGACAGCTGGATCAGCCACGGGAGGAAGAATTGTTTCTATTTGTGAATCCCTCCTGCCCGTGCCACGGAGGACGACTTCAAACAGCCATCAGGAAACAGCCTTCTCATCGCTCCAGCCCGGACTGAATTCTAATCAAGGTCTTTTAAATGCCATTGAACAAATCCATAGACTATGGATTGTTTCTTGTATGCCTCTGGCCAAATGCGATTCACTGGGTCATTTATTATTTTTAGAAAACCAAAAACAATCCACACTAATAGTATAAATTATAGCGCGTATAGAAGCAGGGTTCGGGCATCCTCGGTGATTTAGTGATAGCACTGAAAGAAGCTTTTAATTATCCCTCCTCGGGTGATTTATTAGTCGCTCTGAATCTAGGAATCACATGAGTGGAAGAGCCAGGTTTCTATTATCATTAACCAATAGGAAAGAATCTGGTCTGAAAATGACTTAACGACCAAGTACTAAAATTCAAGGGGCATGCATAGTTGAGTCCAAAGAGCACTAAAATATGGAAATTAAAAGTCCAAGAGATTGTCAGAAGCAATCTAGCCGGCAGGAGACAGGAATCCTAAAACAGGTTATCTAACATGAAACGAAAGGATGTTCATGTACATTTTAATTTAAGACATGAGCTGCAGAGTCAGTTATGAGTGTACCCCAACCAGCTTCCTCGGCTCAACAAAATTCACTTGAAATCCACAAAAGATGTCATCAGCTACTTGCCTTCTCCTGAGAAAAGTCCACGAGGAGGGTTAGAGAGAAAATAGCAGACAACCTAGCTGCTGAACTTGTTTCCTGCGGTAGATAAGTCCATTAAAAAGACTTCCCAGAAGCACATGTCATAAGGCCTGTCTGTCCATCATCCCCGAATGTATGAAAGGAAAAAAACCACAAAGCAATTCTCCAGGCTATTTGTGAGAGAGCCATAATTTTAGGCTTCAAGAAAATGACTTCTGAAAGCAAAGCTGGTGCCTGCATTGTATCATTAGATTAATTAAGCCAGAGCCTTGGACGGCAGAAATTGAAGTTTGAGACAAAGCATTTTTTACTGAGAAAAGTTATCTGTATCTCTGTAACTCAGGGTTCCGATTGAAAAGTCTGATGGGAATGACTGCCTTCACAATACTCACTGTCACCGTTTGACCTTGTTATAAACAGAAGGAAAGTTAGCTATATTTATTTCCAGGTTGGACAAGCCATGCAATACAAGTTCCCTATATTATGAGGCTTTCCCTCTTGCCACTTAGCTTTGAACTCTGGGCACGTTTTCACTGGTCTGTTCTATAAGCCTTCCGCTGGGTTCTATACCAACCATCACCAAGACAAGCGGAAATACTATTTCCACAGCTGCCTGAATTAACCCAACTTCATTTCTTCATTTTCTTCTTCTCTCTCTCCCCTACCCACCTTATACCTGTGTGTGTGTGTGTGTGTGTGTGTGTGTGTGTGTGTGTGTATTAAGAAGGGATGATAGGATTAGAGACAATGGCTTAAGAAATTCCATGTAAACAACTGCAAACATTGGTGAGATTAAAAAAAAAATAAAGCTGATGCAAATTGGGGATATCATAGATTCAAGAAATTTAGAATATTCCTTGTTTGGTTGTGTGTGTGTGTGTGTGTGTGTGTGTGTGTGTGTGTGTGTGTGTTTTGTCTCTACTCTGTTAAAACTTAAAATGAAGTTTTGATTTTTCAACAGCCTCTCTTGAACTTACATTGTTTAATAGTGATGTGAAAGATAGCTCATATTGGAGCTTTTATTAATTCATTAATTCATTTGACTGATATTTTTTGAGCACCCTGGCCACATACTAGGCATTAGGAAAAAGTGATGTCAAACTTGCTTTCCAGTCATAACTCCAATGAACAGAGATCAACCTGCTCTACTTTTAGCCTCCTGCATTTCAGTAATGACAGTTCTATCCTTCTGGCTGCTCAGGCCAGCTACAAATACATAAAGTTTGCTAGTCCAGATATCTGCAATCAGTATGTCTCTACAAATCAGTATATGGACTTTGCTGGGTTTTTCATCTAAAAGAAAATCTTAGCCCCAACTGAAATTTCTCTACTCTAATAAAAAGTTAACTAAAGTGATGGCCACTGAAGTATTCTAAATCTATATACAGAGAAATTGTCTAATTACCAATTACAGGGCTTAAGGAACCAGTTATGGTTTCACTGAATTCTATGTTCAAAGTGATCCATGAAAGAAAATTACAGCAGAGATTCGCTTATTTCCATCAAAGTTGACATCTTGATTGTTGTTTTGTGAGTGTTTAAACATGAATTCTCAATATATCCTTTCATGTATTAGCTTAGAACAGAGGGATACAATAAATGTAATAAAATCAAGTGCACTATTGTCCTTCCTCATTAGTAATAATCAGGTTGCAGACAAAGTGAATCGCTGTCGTTAATTTCTCTAGTTTCCCCAAACATTTTATTAAAAGGGGGAGGGATATTGTCTTTATCTTATCTTTTCTTTTTTAAAAAATATATTTTATTGATTTTTTTACGGAGAGGAAGGGAGAGAGATAGAAAGCCAGAAACATCGATGAGAGAGAGACATCGATCAGCCGCCTCCTGCAGGCCCCACTGTGGAGATGTACCTGCAACCAAGGTACATGCCCCCAACCGGAATCGAACCTGGGACCTTTCAGTCGGCAAGCTGACACTCTATTCACTGAGCCAAACCGGTCTTGACTGTCTTTATCTTTTCTTAAAAAATTAACCTCATCTTTTCTTCTAAGAATAACATATATTCTTTGTAGGAAAATAATGGAATATATAGAAAACCATAAAAAATAATTATATTCCTATAAAGCAAACACAACAATTTTTTTTAAATTTATATACTTTAAATATTTTATGATTTGCTGGTTGGTAAATTAAATAATTAGTTATTGTGTTTTCTTGATTATAAAGGTAATACATGCTAATAACAAAAATATGGAATTTAGAGGATTTTATAACATAAATGAGTCATCTTATTCTAGCAGTGCTAATATTTGGCACAATGCCTTTCTGCACGACTTAAATGTTTTCTGTCTTATCTCCCCCTTTTTGTCTCTGTTTCTGTCTCTCTTACTCCCTCTCTTTCTTACATACACACACATTGTATATTGCTTTCTTAAGATATAATAATTAGCCTGGACAGTTAAGCATCGAGCTATGAACTAGAAGGTCACTGGTTTGATTCCCAGTTAGGACACAGATGGTAGGCTCAATACCCAGGTTATAGGCTTGATCCCCAGTTGGAGGTACACAGGAAGAGGTCGATGGATGTTTCTATCTCTCTGTCTTCCTTTCTCTCAAAAAAAATCAATAAAAAACCTTTTAAAATGAAATAAAACTGATTCAGTTACATTTCTACAAAGTGATTTTTTTTTATCTGTCCCAAATTTAGATGCATCATACTGGTGAACTCTTCTTAAAGCTGAAAGTTCGTTCAACTCTTATTTCATATTCTTTTCTTAACTTATAACCTGGTAAGAACTATCATAGATACAAACATTAATGATACAATATTCGAGCACTGGAGAAAACTCCGTGGAAATGATGGGTTTAAGAAGCTTAGAAATCGAAAGAGGGGATCTGTAAATGGGAACGTTAGCAGCTAACTTTTGGGGGGGCATCTTTTGTTGTTTTGTTCTCTAGTCAGGAGTAGAGCAAAGAAAATGTAGTAGACAGTCTGTGTATTTAAAGGGAACGTAGCAAAGAAAGTTTGAAATGAAGCCCAAAGCAATAGACATGGCATCCAAAGAAGAAATCCAGGAATAGCACACATACATAGGTAAAACATAGAGAAGATATCTTTGCTAAGAATATGAGCTGAAAGGAAAGAGTATATAAAGAGATTTAACAAAGAAATGCAATGCCTTCTTTCATGTTTATTGTACATTTTTTCCTCCATTTTCAGAATTATTTTTAAAGATGCAGATGTTCATTACCATTTATAAGTGTATTTTTCTCCTTTGATTCAGAGAGGGTGCAAAACCCATTCTAACTATATTTGAATGATGGGGAAATGCCCTATGATGCCAAATTTCTACACTGAATGTTAATTTTCTAAGAATTTATAATGAATATTTACAATATATACCTTTCCTAAATCTTTCTGATATTCTTAATTTTAAAGGGCACAGTTTAATGATAAATTTGTATATCATCGCTTCCTCATAAATATATTTCTGCCCATAGAAATTGCCATAGAGTGTGACCAAGGCCTTTTCCAAAATAAGTTTGAAAATTGCAGTTTAATGTGTTAATTTCCATAGCACATTATTACAAAGTTCCAACCAGCATTGAGCCCAGCACATATAAATAGATGCTATGGGATGATCTTGATATTGGTATAATGGTAGCTGAGGTTAAACTCTAATGCAAAATATAAAAATATATATGTGATTTTCCATTTTAGCCCTTCTGAAGTCTCTTTCCATTAATTAGGTCTTATCTTTTTTGCCAAGCGCTGAGAAATCGAGAATAAGGAGGACTGTGTGGAGCTATTGAAATCCAAACTCCACAAATTATTTTAGGCATTAGTGACTCCATGAACTCATTACGCTGGCAAAACTTTGGAGGAAGGAATAGGTCGGCAATCCCAATACTTCAAAGCTACAGGAAAAATGGAAAAAGCATAAAAGAAAACTGTACCTGAAGCTTAGAAAGCCAGTGTACAGAGAAGTTTAATTTATTATTCCAATGACTTTCACAGCGTGAGACTCTCACCAGGAGACACACAAGTCTGTGCATCTAATAAAGCTGCAGAGAGTGGGCTATTCCTAACGGACCCTTGTGGCTCTTTCCAAAGCATCCTTTTAATAGATCGAAAATATACAGCGTGTGAAAAAGACGCGAGACTGATTCTATCTCAGCTGTTTTTGCTGCTAGCTGCCTTCACATATATTTCTCAAAAATGAAGCGAATTTTGGCCAGCAAGCTCCAGTGAAAATATTTTAGGTTGTTTTCATTAAATACCTATTTGTACTCTGCTTTTGAAGAATGAAAGATACTGGATAGAACTTAATGAAATGTACTGCGTAGTGACAATACATCACTGAGGTCTGTGACAAAAAGGCCCTTCGGTTTGACCTTTTCCACTTCATCACCCTTCCCTGGATTCTACTTCCTTTACAGATTACTGCCAACATTTCTACGTAGTTGTAAATGTTTACCAACATATACCCAGAAATCTGTTTTTATATATTAATGTGATAATTCTATATCCATTGTTTTGTAGGCTTTCTTATTCTTTTTCCAGGTAAGGTATCTGGAATTTTTTTTCAATGTCATATTTGTAGCTGTATCACATTGAACCAATCCCCTTTCACTGTGGGCATTTCTTGGTTTTCAATAAGTCTACACTGGATATCCTCTACATATATCATTTCGAACAGGTACACATAATTCTTCAAAGTGGAAATCCTGGAGCTAAGACACATGGATTTAAAATGTTGAGATATTTCCAAATGATGATCAAAAAAACATTTTCTGATTTAGATTTCATAGTATATAAGAGTAACAATTTCTGCTCATCATTCCTCTCCCAGACAATATATATTTTATATTTTTTATATATTTGAGAGCAAAAAAATATTTCTCATTGGTTGTATTTTTTATATTTTATTGATTTCAGAGAGGACGGAAGAGGGGGAGAGAGAGATAGAAACATCAATGATGAGAGAGGATCATAGATCAGCTGCCTCCAGCGTGCCCCACACCAGGGGTTGAGGCCTCAACCTGGGCATGTGCCCTGACTAGGAATGGAATCATGACCTCCAGGTGCATAGGTCATAGCTCAACCACTGAGCTACCGGGCCGGGCTCATTGCTGGTTGGAAGTTAACTTTGTAGTCATGGGTAAATAGCATCTCTATGTAGTAAATAGCATCTCATCAATCATTCTTTTCTTACATTTTGATGTGTAATAATACCCTAGTTAGAGATCCTCTCTACATGTTACAGTATACAGTTGACTATTGAATAACACAGGTTTGAACTGTGTGTCCCCTTATAAGAAGATTTTTTTCTCAATAAATACCAGTACCGTTTTCAAAAGGCAGTTGGCTGTCTATGGATTCAGGGAGCTTCCTATATGCATTGCTCTTTGCCACTTTAGTTAGGGGATTTGTGTATCCATGAATGTTGGCATCTATGGGGGTCCTGGCAGTAATACCCTCAGATACTAGGAATAACTTAAATTTGGGGGGAGTCAAAAGTTACCCATATATCTTCGACTGCACAGAGGTCAGTGCCCCTACTCGCACATTGTCCAAGGATCAAGAGTATAGTAATCAGGTTTTGCTAATGTCTTCGTGATTATGTATGGTGGATATACTGGTCCACAAAGTAGGCAAATCCAAATAAGAAACATCCTATTCCGAATTCTCTCTAAGGTTATTTCTCTCCAAATATATTATAAACAAAACATACTATGTAGCATTCCTCCTAAATTGAGTGGTAAACTGCCTTAGAGATTATAATGAGTCACTCCCCAGATTTAGGCTAGAGCATGAAGACAGACCAAGAACAACTACAAAGGTTTAGGGGCTGGGACATAAATCAGAATTGGATGCTGAATCCATGATCAAATGTTTGGAAGAGACTTCTATCTAGGCCAGTCCAACTTTATGAGCCTTGAGAGAGAGTTTCTATTTGGCCTCGAAATGTAAAAGCAAGGAACCAGTTATTTATTCTTCTGTTCAAAGTAAGACATTCAAAATTATTGATGACGAATGACATCCCACAAGGACTACAGAACTGTGATACAATGGAATTACCCCTTATCTGGGAGTCAGTTCTGAAGTCTGTCTTAAAGCTCAAGTATAGTCAACATTACACTTAAAAGAACTGAAGCCCTTTGTGCTGTACACTATAGGTGGTCTAATATAGAACAAAAGTGCAATATTTTGGAAGTAACCACATAGATTAAAATTGTGGCAGTACCTCCTAGTTTTCCCCACTTGAAATTAGATATTTACATGCAATTATTCATGTATAAGATCCTGTAAAAGCTGCACTGAATGTAATACCACAGCCCTTTTATAAATCTCCAAACCAAATATTATCCAACATATCTTGAGTATATTATCTCATTTGGTCCTCCCAGAAGCTCGATGCAATAGATGGTATCGTTAACTCTCTATTTACAAGGAGAAAATGGAGTTTCTTATCACAGTGGAGGTATTTGTTGTCTGAACACATGGAGTCACTAAAACACACATACATCTTTCCCAGTAAATATTATTCACTCTATACACTTAGACTGGTCCTAAAATATGTACAAATTACCAACTTTTAAAGAGATAAAAATGGAATCGCTTAACTATACAGAGGCCATGCTTTTTTCATATGCATATTCAGGACAGTCATGAATAATGATGTACTCAAAAGCCACTAAGATCACACTTTGGCTAGTCTTGACAAATAGAAGGATGTTAACCAGCTCATTGAAAGTTAAAGATACTAAACCAACCTGTGGGTCGCGACCCCTTTGGGGGTCGAACGACCCTTTCACAGGGGTTGCCTAAGACCATCGGAAAATGCAGATATTTACATCACGATGCATCACAGTAGCAAAATTTCATGGTTGGGGGTCACCACCACATGAGGAACTGTATGCAAGGGTCGCGGCCTTAGGAAGGTTGAAAACCACTGCATTAGAGGGTTTGTTGGCCCAATCAATTGCCTTAAGAAAATATTCTATTGAGGGATTACTGTGGTCTAATTACCTAACATGTGGTTGTCACTAAGAACAACAAAACATAAAGTGAAAGCATTTTCCCATCAGTACTTTAGGGAGAAGGTTGTGAAGCCACAGCACACAGTAGTCATTGAAAGGAAAGGGACAGTGCTCAGAGGTGAGAGAAACTATTGGTGTGAGATCTGCTTCTTAAGAAAAATCTGAAAATACTCTTCCACTTGCACTGGTAGTATTGCATTGACAGTTTCCTCTACATGAGGTACCTACCATGTAACTGACTAGGGGACCAGACAAGAATAAAAAGGACTGTGATATAGTTCTTTTCAGTAACTTCTGCTTATTATGAGGGTCATAGAACGTTCTGGAACAGAAAAAATATATAAGTTATCATGATAGAAATCGTGTTAGGACTTGCTGAAGGTAAGAGTGGGGAGAACTGGCTGGAAGGGGAATGTGGGAAGTTTCCAGAAGGTAATAACTATACCCTGATTGGCGTGGTAGTTGTGAGTATATACTTTCATCAAAAGTCAATGCGCACTTAAGGCACTGAGCACATTGTAAACTTAAGAGTTGTGCTTTTTGTTTTATGTAAACTATTTTTCATGTAACTGTCCACCAGATTTCTTCTTTGGAAAAGGAAAAGAAACTGCCACTTAGCCAAAAGCCTCCACTTTGATTCTGGAGAGAAAGCAACACACTGTGGAGTGGCTGTAATGAGTTGTATGTTTTTTTCTAGGACGTGACAAATATGCAATCATGCTTCCTAATTAAACAAACACAAGTGCCATCAGAACATGACCGGAGTGTGGATGCATTGTTTGTTTGTTTGTTTTTAACTGTGACTGTTTGGCCAAAAGAGTGAGTAGACCGAATGTTAGGAAGCTCCAAGTCATTAAGAATGGCCATTTGTTATTAAAATACCGAAGGGCACTGATGACAAATGTGAATTAAGCAGTAGGCCAGATGAGGCCTGTGTTAGGAAAATACGGGCTTGTTTTTCTGAATTGCCTTTCCTTAACCAAACTTCATCTTTTCAAAGATTTTATGAAAGCTGCTTATTAGGGAGGCATTACAAAAGGGAGTTAGAGAGATAACATTTTACTTTAATTAACTCGAAAAAGAGAAAGTGATGCATCCCCTGTTACATGCCCGCTATTGTGATGATGACACCAGGAGTAGAAAGGAGGCAAGATCAGCATGGCTTCCTGCTCAGAGCCATACATGACCCCGTGTCATTAAATTAATAATTACAACACAGGTGAAGAATGAGACAGTGCTGTGGATGACGGGATGGGCTCTGAGACCAAACTGCAAGGTTCAAATCCTCTTTTGCATTTACTAGCTGTGTACCCTTGGTCAAGTTACTTAAATGCTTTGTGCCTTGATTCTCCATTTGGAAAAGAATGGATAAGTGGTGTCTATTTCATAGGCTTTATAAGGATTAAGTAAGGTAACAGATTTAAAGTTCTTAGAATACAGCCTGACAGAGAGTGTTCGATAACTAACAAGGAGACAAGTGGCCACCAAGGGAAAGTGTAATTGGCCAACACTAGCATTGTCTTAATAAGCAACATCCAGGAAAGAGTAATCCTCTTGTCAGTATCCATTTGGCCGGGTGTCCTGAGGTTTGTGACCAATGCATCATGTTTGTAGAACGGGATACTGGTCTATAGTAGTATCATCCATCTCTTCTTCTGGTAACTTCATGTCCCCGAAGACTTGGCTTTCTATGTAGCTGATACACATATGTACATATGAAGACAGAGAGACAGAGACAGACCCTGAGAAGCAGACCCAGAGAAAGAAAGAGACAGACAGACAGATGATGTAACTATGGGAAACAAAGATCTGGTCTGCTTGAGACTTACGTTTCATACCATAAATAAGCAAAATTTTATAATGGTAGGCTATTTGTGGGCATACAATACTTGTGGAAATTAATATAAATGTATCTATAAATATGCATATATATATATATATATATATATATATATATATATATATTACATATCTATGTAAAATTAAAGAAAGAGAGCAAATACATGTTCAGATATGCAGGTATTTCCTAATTTTATTGTTTGGATAATAACAGCAAAAAAAGCAAAAAATATCAAAGATTAATCAATAAGTAGTAAGATTAATTTTAAGGAGCATTTCATAAGAAAGTTTGCCATTGAGTAAAAACCAGAAACAAAAATAGAACAAGTGAAGGGTAGGCCAAAAGTAGGTTTACAGTTGTTAGTATGTGAAAGTTTATTCTCATATTCTTACTTATTGTTGTATTATTTTCCACATGACCAACTGTCAACCCACTTTGCCACACCCTGTAAAAACACAGGCTAAAAATTCACCTACACTGGTGTCTAGAGTTGCAAAGGAACCATCTGGATCTAATACTAATTGGTGTCAGGTGATGTGATTTCAATCACCGTAGGGTCCGGATGAAGAATTCATCTATTTTGAACCGACTTTTGGTTCATACTTCAAATATTTCCGCAAATGTTTCTCAATGAGATTTTGCTAAGAAGAAACAGAATATATATTCAAATGCAGGTGTTAACCTCTCTTTTTTCCTGCTTTGTCATTTTATCTCATAGACATCTACATGCTCTTGGTAGAAACTGCCAAGCGTTAATTAATTATTTTGTTTTAAAACCTTATTGGCTGTTTTTGTTTGTCTTAAGTTGTGAATATTAAGAAATCCCATTAGCAAAATCATCAAGTAAAAAAATATATGACTCTATTTGATTTACTACACAGAGATTCCGTGATGAATAATTAAAACATTCCCACCAGGACTTTGGGTTTCCGATGGCAGAACGAAGCATGTTTTCAAAGTCTTTCTTCCCACAAACCTAATTATAATAAGCGAAAGAAGAGCAGAGGGCCCAGCTGCAGTCAAGCAAAAAAGCAGGAGCTGGTGGCCATTTAAGAAATGCTTCTAGGAATCTATGCAGAAAAGGCACGGAGCTGAAGTCAAATATTGATACTAAAATAACTTCACTAATAGAAATACCCGCTTTCTTTACACCAATGCACACATATGCACACACAGTCAGATGCCATTTCACTGTTGGTAGAGAAATAAGCATCATTCATTTTTCCATCAAGACAGAGCAAGAATGTTCTAGAGGTATTAGATAAGGCAATCAGATAAGAGTAAGAACTTCCCTTCCTTTCTCACCTCTGCCCTCCTCTCCTCTCACTGGGACACCCACGGGGTCAAAAATGAGTGTCAGAGGCTAAAGGAGGAAGTGAAATGTTGGGGAGGAAAGACAGAAAGAGGCACCGTGCTCCCTTCCTTACACTGGAGAGTCCCTTCTGCTATGGACTTGAACTGGAGGAAGGGATGCCATTTGATATTAACCTACCTTTTTATTAGAGATTGATTATTGGGTATGAACTGCACATTCTAATTTCTGAATGGAGCCTCAATCTGCTACTTAGAGTCAATCCCAAATCCCTGTGAGTCCACTTGATTAGGAGAGAAGTGGAGATTCAAGAGTTGAAGGTTCTTGTTTTTTGCCAGTTTCTACTCAACTTTCTAATGAAAAGCTGAGACTATAAACTATATTTCCATTACTGCATTGTACCCCTTTAAAAAAAATGAAGAATGATTTGATATATTTTTTAAAGAAGTGGAATCAAGAGTGCAAAGTTCCCACGGCCTCAGGTCTACCACAACCATGCAGCGCTATAACAAAGCCTGTTGATGAACCGCATCAATTAACTTTCACTTCCAGGAGACAGTAAAGGCAGCGTTTTGTCTGACCTATGTGTACCGCAAACAATGCAGCATTTTATACCATTCCTTTTCTGCACAACCCCGCTTGCATATTATTAATATTTCCTGACCAGATTCAGTCTTGGAAATGATTCTGCCTGCAATGTTTGAGTTCAATACTCCCTCTGGGAAATTATTTTCAGCCTTAATTAGCTTAATTGACAATACAACCAAGAAACTTGAAATGAGGGAAAAAAACAAGAATACGGAGGTGAAAAAATAAGCCTTCCGACTTTATTAATAAGAGACCCTGGAAGTCAGTGTGTTACAGGTTTGCACAAATCTGGGGCAGCTGTTGCTACTGTTTACTTCACTACCATTTCGTGCATAGAGTCAACCCTACCCAACACAGCTACGTTCTTTGCCGAAATGTTTTGAATAGGCTGTAATTATAAAACCCAGCTAAACTTTGTAAAAGCTAATATCATCTCCTATGCTCCGGTGTTTCATGCGGCTAGAAATGTTTAGCACAAAACCCTGCATTCTCTCCCCTCTTCGGGGCAGCCGTAACAATGGGTTTTGTGTAGAGAAATAAACAGAAAATGTAATTCTGTCCCCACCCTGCACTCTTCCCACTTTAAAACCATTGGAATTGTAATTCCATCCGAGCTCCCTTCGGACCTTGGTTTATGAATTTCAGAGGTAAAAACTTCGTGCTAGCCTTGGGGACTGTGTGGAATCCACATAATTTGCTATTTCCTGTGATTTGTCAAAATGTCATTCTTCCCAAGAGGACATTTTTTCCCCCATCACAAGCATGCATGCGCGTGCGCACACACACACACACACACACACACACACACACACACACACACTACTATAAATCAGTTATTAAAATTAGTTACAAAATAGGCTCTAATTTAGCAAGATTACAAGTGTATCTGGTTTTATTGAAATTAAACCGATCCAAAGACCACCCTTTCTCCTATTAATTTTAGTCAGCATTCTGTATGCAAAAAAATTGAATCTATTTATTATCTCTAAAAATTACAGACCCAGAATGAGTGCACTTTCCTGCACGTATTTGTCGCTTGCAAAACACGAACTTGCATTAACACGGAAAGTGCTAGAAAGTTTACTTAGGCTTCATAAAAACGCACAAGCGAGTTCAGTTCTTTGAAACCAAAAGAAGTTGCACAAATTGGCATGATGTTAGAGCTTCCCCACTTTCCTCTCTCTCATCAGCCTCCCGAGTCCTCCTATTTCCTTTTGGGCATCAACAAATTCCCAACATTCTTGGTGAAACTCCTTTTTCATGCAGCCGAAGGCACTCACTGAAAATGCACTGCTTGATTTTACAGAACACAGAGAGAAAGGAAACCTGAAATCTAGTGAGAACTTAGTTCTCATGTACTTTTACTTAGAAAGTTACAGTCAACAGCTACTGCGATTCTTTTGTGCAATATTTTCTTTGTTCCCTAAGAACTGCAACTTCACATTCAGAATTAGCCTTTCTCAAAGGTAAGAAGGTTTTTAATGAACACAGACAAGTCTGAAAGTATGACCCCGCTAATACTCATTAGCGATCCGCAAATCGATCAGTCCATGGCAATTCAGGTGTTCTCACCTATAACATGTAATTGCCTTCCCTGGAATTCACGGGAAAACAGAAACGGCCAACAAAAGCAAAGCAAACCTTTATAGTCTTATCATCTGGGTATCTTTGAAGCATTGTTTTGCCTAAGTCAGTACATGCACAAATGTTGAGCCCCTGCTATATGCTGTGTTTTCTGCTGGTGTTTTTGTGTATTATTTTCTATTGTTTTCTCCTCAGGAGCAATAAATTAGTGAGTGTATGGACCTTTTGATTGAGAATTAACTTACACTGAGTGGCCAGATTATTATAGTTCAGAGATCATAACTTGGCCACTCAGTGTATATTAATATGGGCCAATACTCTAGATAGGCAAGTATTCTCTCCTTTGTTTTTTTATTTTTTTTGTGTGTGTGTGTGTTTTTTTAACATGGTTCCCCTGTCAGCAAATCTGCAAAACGGGCTTTGAAAAGAGTCCCAAAGACTTTTATTGAAAAACTACCCAAATAAAAATAACCTATAGTTTTTAGCTTCATAGTTTTCCCTTGATTAAGAAGAAAACATTTTAACATACATCCTCACTTTTCCCTTCTCTGTATCAAAAATGCGGTTGCTCCTGGCCACGTGTAGAGTCCATGACCAACCCATTTTTTCTAATTAGTTTGAATCCCTTTTCTTACTGCAAATTCATCATTTTAATTGTGCAGTCAACGTCTGTGTTGGGACTTTAATCAAGCCAGTTTCCTTATGGGTCTCCTCTGGCCATGGATTTTTCAGCCTGTTCCTTAAAACACCAGACCCACGCATGAGCCTGGTAACATGTATTTTCAGGGAGAAGTTTAGTAAGTCGCATCAGGACATGATGTGCTTTACATGTAGATGAGAAAACCAAATGCAAGTTAAATAAAAACGCACAGATGGAAAGAGCCATCTCCTATTAAAGGGCTTCCTACAGAGAGAAGTGTCGTACCTTTCAAGAGGAATTCCCATAAAATCAATAGGAGAAATCAAGGTTTTACGTAAAGAAGCGCAAGCTGCAAAAAGAATGGAGACAGAGTGAGAGAAAAAAAAACATTCATCTTCCTTCAAAAACTCTACAATATAGGATTTCGTGTTACTAAACGTTCCTCAGTCAAGAAAATGTAAACCTGCAGCCTTTCTGCAACCAGTAGATGAACCACGAGTTTTCAAGAGACAATTAATCATCCTCACTCTTTCTGTTCCTCTTACAAGGAAAATTATAGACAGGACTGTCGGGTAGGATTCATTGAAGAAAGAATGCAAAGTGCTGGCCCTTAGTAAATGAGAGCATTGAAAACAATAAAGGAAGTCCAGATGCATGAGAAGACTCTAGTCCATAGCTTGTTCGCACCATAACTAACAAGTTGGCCTTTAAAGGAAAATAGTGCAGCAGTAATTTAACTTAAGGGTCTTTAACAAGACAAATATCGCTGCCATTAGAGTTGGCTAAAGAGTATTTGCAAGATCCTTGACATTAGATATTTGATAATTAACCATCGTACAGCCCATTATTAAGACTTCCTGTTGGGGTTGTTCCTGAAGAAAAAATCTGCAGGGGCTGGGATTTAGACACAAAAGCCTCTGGGAATATCTGTATTATTCTGTTTCCTGGAGAACTCCCTTATGGAGAGACTGCAAAATAATCTATCTTATTAATTTATTCTGTGATTTAATGTTGAACATTTAAATGATCTTTTTTGGGGGGAGAAAGAAAGGGCAACACCTACATGAAAATTGTTGGCAGAAATTACTTCCAGAAAAGCAACAGTTACCATCTCGATTCCTTACCCTGTGGTTTAAGTGCCAAATAAATACCGCTGCCTTCAGAAAAGAGAAAGGTTACCTCTCTAATGGGTAACCTGGCTACACATAATAGCGGATTGATTTTGGACTGCATTTAAGACATTAGACTCAACAAAAGGAATACCATTTATAGACACAATATGATCCTTATGAAACAAAAAAAATATTGTAGCTATAATTGGGAGCTTGCTCTTTATCAGCAATTCCCAAAAGAAAATTCAGAACTGGTGAACTGAAGAAGAACCAAGGGCAATTTCAGAGTGCCCTTGTTTAGGTCGGGGAAATATAAGCATTCAGGTGATAGTGTCTGTTATACTTTCCAGGAACCAATCAATCGCTACTATGTGAGAAAACGCTACAGACCATACTGTATATAGGTTAGCACTCTTGGGGCTGAGCATGGCACCTGGTCTACAGCACATCTTCAAAGGTAATGGCTGGAGAAGAATTATAAGATGAAGAATTCTTTTACAAATATGAGGAGGTTTAATTCTTTTGCTTTAATAGAGGGAGGAAAAGAGGAGGAGAAAGAGAGGAAGGGAGGGAGTGTTGAAGGAAGGAAAGAAGGAAGGAAGGAAGGAAGGAAGGAAGGAAGGAAGGAAGGAAGGAAGGAAGGAAGGAAGGAAGGAAGGAAGGGGAAAGAAAGGAGGTGGGGGGGAGAGGGAGAAAGAAAGAGAGAGAGAAAGAGAGAGAGAGAGAGAGAGAGAGAGAGAGAGAGAGAGAGATAAGGAATCATTAACAATATGTTGTGCATCGCTACAGGATGCCTAGGACCAAACCAGAGAGGGTGGGACCGGCATTGCCACCATTTGTCCACCATCCAGATACCATTGATGACGTGTATACATAAGGAACTGTTTGCTATTGAAACTGGGACTCAAAACTATTGGGCATTGAAATTGGGACTCAAACATTTTTTTGCTCTTATAAGTTTATTTCTAGCCTACAGAGGCAAGATGTTTTTAAAGACAAGAATT
>PVJN01026954.1:0-28510 GCA_004026805.1 Lasiurus borealis | reverse complement strand
CTCCTCCCCCTCCCCTCCTCCCCGCCTCCCCTCCTCCTGCCCTGAATGAATCTAGGAACACAGAGCCGTGGGGTCACGTTACTGGTTACTGGCTGGTTTCTTTCTGTTCGGTGGCCTAATCTGGCCAGGATGGTCTGTTTCAGATTGCGGAAGCAGGCGGAGGCTGTGACAGAGGCATTCTTCAGCGGCTGCGGGCGGCACCGGAGCAGCGCCTCCCGGGTGCGCCTCGCGCTCTGAGAGAAGGAGCCCGGGCAGCGTGTCTCCTGCGGATGGAAGCGCTCGCTGTGGGAGCCAGGACCTGGGACTTGGTGTGCGGACTCCGGGCTTGGTCTGTGTAGCCTGAGTTGATGTTGTTGGAACTGGCGGGCCGACAGGCCCTGAAACCAGCGGGGGCCGGCTGTATGGAGAAGAGCGGCTGTAGCCCTTTCCCAGTGTGTTGGGCTAAAGGTATAAACAACCTAAAAGTGGGTTTGGTTTACATCTCATTTACAGTTACCGAAACGGTAGTTAAGAGTTTTGTAGAGTTTATTTCAAATAGACTTACAGTGAAATTGATGGGAAATGAACATTGATGTGGTATGGGTTTGCAGCTACTGCAGGGAACCAATTAGATAGCTTTTCAAATAGTAAAAGGCCTTTTGTGGAAATACGTTTTAAGTGTGTGAACTATCTTTTCTATATGCTCTGTCCTATGTCTCTTGAAGTTGTATGTTTCATTCTGTATCTTAATCGAGACATCCATATCTGTTCTATGATGTGGAAATGTTAAAAGAATGATGAGACTAATTTTAACTTAAGACAATAGAGAAGGAAGAGTAGCATGGATTTTCTTGTTTTAAAAGTTGGTTACCTTCACTCCCTGTAGAGATGGTATATTTATTTAACCTGACACTCCGTGGTACTGTAAGGTGGGCTGATCTGATCGTAGGGGTCAGCAACACTCTGAATAGATAGCTTTCCATTCCACAGTCGTTACGGCCTTTATTTATATAAAAATTAAATAGAAAATGGAGCATTTTTATTATAATATTTAAGGCAATATTTGGGGAGCATGCTTAGAAGTTAAAAATGACCCAAAATTCATGCAGAAATAAGACCAAAACCTTTAGCTGCTTTGCTTAAAGTAGGAGTGAATATTCAGCCTGGAGGCGAGGCCTTAGGGAAGAAGTTAATGAAGGTATCCTTATTTTAAAATGCACTCTGTACATGTGGGACTGCACTTCGGGAATATTGTTAACAGGGCTCCTGTGCTGGGGAAGAGCGGGGAAGGAGAGGTGCTCCAGGAGGTGGCTCAGCACCGAACCAGGCGGCATGGTGAAACTGGCTTTCCTCCAGGAGGGGCCCGCTAATGTTCTGTGAATTCTCTCTCGGCTGTTAGGCAGTGAGCACATAGGACGTTAGAACGGGACAGTGTGGTGCTCTCTGAACAAAGCGCTGTCGCCTGTTAAATCATTACGTAGCCAGAGTGAAGATGTTGCCGAGTTGATTCAAGCTCTTGAATGTTGAAGGGCTTGGGGTTTGGGAAGCTCAGGACGGCCTAGGATTACCGAGCATGAGCAGTAATGAGTGTTCAGAGCCGAGTTCTGTGTTGTGGAACAGTTTGGTCTTTTCCTGGACCTGCTGGGGCACGTTTGCATCAGCCACCTCCATTGCAGGTAGCTAGCGCCTGTGGGTCCTGACCCTTCCGAGTGAGGCTGGCCGCACTCACCAAGCCTAGGCTGGATCTCAGACCTGCGGATCCAGCGGGGTTTGACATATCAGCTACTAGGTTTTTACAAGTTCAAAGTGACTTTGGAAATAGGAACTTTGCAGAGAGATTGCATTGTTTCTGTTCATCTTAAAGCAGTTGAATTGAAGCAACCTATTTTTTAAAATTATTTTTGCTGACAGAGCTAATGAATAGAGGCATTTTTAACAGAAATACCATTTAATAAGAGGTTGGACAAGGTCAGTGTGCAGAGGGCGGTAAGAGGACTGGTTGGAGTCAGTCTCTGGGGCTAGGACAGACTGGGGGGAGTGGCCGTGCTTTTGGGTCACTCAGAAGGAAGAAGCTAGTCCCGGCCCCTTCTGGGGGCTGAGCATGCTTCTGCCCAGTGAACCGTGCGCCTTCTGGCCCCGGACAGGCAGGCGGGGAGCTCGGCTTCATGCTGACCAGTTGCTGGGTGCGAAAGGCAGAGATGGGGTGGGGCCTGGGAACCGGCTGCATTGGTGGTAAGTGTAGAAGCTGCTGCTTTGAGATAAATACAAAACGAAAAAGCTCAAATCTGAGGAAGATACAAATCTGTGTGCAGTTAGACATCCAAACCTCACTTTGATTTTATCAGTCACATTAACCTCAAAAACCAGCAGCGTCCCAGTTCAGGAGGACGTGTAAAATACTTACTGGAGCAGGCTAAAAATAGCGGCCAGACCTATATTGTGTTCTCTGAACCGAACCCCAAGGCATCCTCCCAACCCCCTGGGGTCTTCTCGGTCCCACAGTTGCCGGACGGTGAGTGTGGCGTGCGGGAGTCCTCTGAGGTCCTGCCCTCGGATGGCCGATGTGAACATGTTTAAAAGGACCTGCTATAGCGTGTTCGGCCGTGTCACAGCGTCCTCGTCTTACAGCGTTGTTGTCACTCGGAGTGTTGACGACAACGTCATGTCCACAGGCTGACAGGACTGAATGCAGAAGCCCTTTGGTCATATCAGTACCTGCGCGATGTTTTCTGTGTTGAAACACGGGGCAGGGTTACCGAGGAGCTAGGAGAAATGCAGGGGAAACTTACAATAAAAAGAAGGCAGTTTCCTTGAATGAGGAGGTGAGGAGAGCGGAGGCTCGAAGAAGAGTGAGGAAGGGAGCTGGAAGGGGCTGGAGGAGGAGGGATTTCGGTGAAGCAGGGGCAGCTCTGGTCTGGGAAGAAGTTCGGGGTGCTCTCTAGCCAGGAAAGAGTGAGGAGGGTCCCCGGTGGCTGGTGTTAAGGGTGCGAATGCTAGGAACCAGAGCTCTGCTTCTGCCCCCTGGTTTCTGCTCTCATTGCCCTGGGCACCTCTGCAAGAGGCCCGGTGTGGAGGGGGACATCTGAGCAGTCCCTTTCCAGGGCAGTGTCCCCCGCTTTCTGACACTTGCCTTTTCAAACTCTCCGGGTGATTGTGAGGCGCTACACATTTCATTTGGATTGTGAGTTGAGACTTCTTCACACATACTTCAGTTTAAAATTATAATGAGTTTGGGGGATGTAACATTCGGCTCCCACATATTTATTTACACTGGCCAGAGACATATTGAAAGATTGTACTCTGCCGTGTGGAAAACACCGGCAAAGAACCGGGTCTGCGAACCAGGTTGGTGCCAGCATTGTACCTCCCGAGTCTGCTTTGGTAACTATGTTTTTAAAGAGACAAAGTACTATCTATTAATTTATTAATTTTTTTACTGTAAAAATCTTACTGTTTTTTAAAGTAGACTCATTGAGAAGACAAGAATTACAGACTATTGTATAGTCCTTGCATTTCAACTCCTATATAAGTTCATGATGGGATGGTATATTGGTGGCATGTTTTCAGTTTTGAAAAATCCATATTTTTTTATAGGGCAAGGTTTAGGAGGAAATTTTAAGAGACCATATGTGCTGGACTTGGTTTTGGATTTAATAACAGTTCAAACCTACCAGAGACAGTCAGTCAGAGTGGTGGCCTGTGTCACCGGGAAGCTGCTTGTTCGGGCCGGGCTGGGCTTCTGACGCGGCGCTGAAGGGGTGGCCTGGTGATGTCCGTTCAGAGAGCAGCGGCTTAGTGCGCCCCTTTCCTCGGTCTGGAGAACCCAGTCGCCCTTCTTCAGCGGCTGCATCATCTGCTGACCGCACTCTGCGCTCACAGGGCGGCTTTCTCCAGACACTTCCAGGTAGGGAGCCTTCGTAACCGGAGCCTCCGAGTGGTGAGGGGCAGGCACTGTTCCCACACTCGGAAGCGAGGTGTCCCCTCTTTCGCCACATGTTGCTCAGATGGCACTGCCGACACTCTGAGATGTCCTCTGCAGTGGCATTTCCAGCTTGTTCGGTTCGAGTCTCCGAGATTGTGTTGGGCTCATTCTTTTAAGTGTGTCTTCTGCGATTGAGCCGACGTTCTAGCTGTCTTGTGATCCCAGGGTGTCTCGTGATCTGAGGGTGTCTTGCCCATAGAGAGTGAATAAATGGCTCAAGGAGAGATGAGTTAGTCTCGGTATTCTGAGGAATGCACCTAGCCAGTGAAAGTCTTCAAAGCCATAACGATTGAAATGCTGTTGTAATAAATTATATTCCCACTGTGCTTTGCCTGCATATATAGTTTTTTTTTTAAATATGTTTTTTTATTGATTTCAGAGAGGAAGAAAGGTAGAGAAAGATAGAAACATCTGTGATGAGAGAGAATCATTGATCGGCTGCCTCCTGCACGCCCCCTACTGGGGATGTGCCTGCAACCCAGGTACATGCCCCTGACCCCAATTGAACCTGGGACCCCTCAGTCTGCAGGCTGACGCTCTATCCACTGAGCCAAACCAGCTAGGGCAAGTTTTAAAAACTTTACTGTGGGAAACTTCCGGTATCCCCTATCCTGGATACTAGGAGAATGCATTCTGGTCCTCCAGGTTGGGGGGTGAGTGAAATAAGGCACCCGCTCTCCTTGGCTCCTGGAATCCTGTAAGGAGCTGTGCCCACCCATGGCAGGAGGTGGGAAGTCATTTTCCGAGGAGCCTGGCCAAGAGCACAGGCAGCTCTCACATTGGGGTTCCAGCCGATGGCTCTGTCTCTAGTCATCAACCCTCCTCAGGCCCGGGTTCCTGTGTTTACAGACATGAGACCAAAACAGAGAAAGCACAGGTGACGCACAGGCCGCAGGGTGCTATCGCAATGCGCGATCTCCAGCAGCCAGGAGAAGAGCAAAGCCCAGCAGGATTCTTTAAAGTCCATCGAGACCAAGGCCACGGGAAGGGGCAGAGCAGAAACCAGCTCAGTTTGGGGAAGCGTGGGGTTGGGTGGAGAAGGCCTCAGAGCCTGGGGTGGAGAGAAGAGGGGGAGAAAGAAAACGTTGGCATGGCAGATGCAGGAGGTCCAACATCCGCATGAGCAGAGCCCAGAAACAAGAGGGAGAGAGGCGGCCGGGAAAGGAGCGGGACCGTCCCCGGGGTCAGAGGAGGAGGGTTCTGGATTGAAGGTGCCGAGTGTGAAGCCCCGGGCTGCCTCTCAGGCTGCCTGCCTCCTGCAGCCCCGAAGCGGCCTTCCCGCGGCTCTTACCACGTGCAGTGCAGCCCGAGCCACGCTGTCAGTTCCCACGAGTCCTTACACACTGCGGTTCAATCACGTGTGCGTGTGTATCCTGATAGGCCGAGAGCTCCGAAGGGTGGGAGTGTATGCGTGCAGAGATGTGTGCCTACATAGAAAATGGACCATCCACATCCACTCGTTGGTCCAGTGCCTCGCTAGAAGTGGGCTCCGTGAACGGCGGTAGGACTAGTGGATGCGGCGGAGGTGGCACATCATTGCCTCCAGAGGCCTGAGCAAACGAATGAGTGAGGAGGTGGGCGGGGCTCTGCCGAACCGCAGCGGACTCGTGGCCAAGGACAGCAGAGCGCAGTGACGGTGCTGATGGTAGGAGGTGCCGTCACTCAGCCCGCGGCGAGTTTTCAAAGCCAGATGGAACTGGTCTCCGGAGCATGGCTTCGGGGGACTGCCTGGCCTGAGTGCCCTGCACCCGTCACGTGGCCACTGACAAGTCCTCCTCTGTTCCTCTGTTCCCACCCCTGGAAGTGGGACGTCAGTTACTCTGAGGGTGAGGTGACTGGTCTCTAAGTAGGACAGGCCTGGTAAAGCCGCGCAGCCTCAGGGAAACAACCCGGGGCCGTCTACACTCAGCGCCCAGTGTCTGCATTCCAGGAAGGGTGCTTGCCACAGGCTGGTCTGCTTTTGCAAAGTGCCCTGAGAGAGAGAGCAATGTTCCCCAACCCTCCTCCCACTCCTGCCTCCCCCGGAATCTTTCTCCGGAAGGTAAATGGACTTCTCCTTAGGACTGCAAAGACTCAGTGTCTCTAAGGGGTTACAGTTTTCGTTCAGAGAGCCAAAACCAAATGTCACTCACATGTCCCCCGCCCTCCTCCCCAGCCAGAAAGCAGATGGGGATGAACGGAGGTTTCCTTCTCCCCACAGTCAACTTCCAGGAGCCACGCTCCCTGCTTCCCGGCCCTCTCTCCCCGCAGGAAGCGCCTCCTTCATTCCGGCACTCAGGCCTGTGATGTTCCTCAAACTGGATAATCTCTCACTTCCTGCCCGCCCCTCGCCGCCCCTCCCCTGCGCTCCCCAGACAGTGTCCGCCTCTGTGCTCTCAGCTAGGGGCCCTGAAGACAGAGCTGGCAGACTCCCTCAGAGAGGGGGCGCCTGCACCTGAGGTCAGGGCTCCTGGGTCTGGGCTCCCCCGGCTGTTAGCGCCTTTGCTGGGTTCCCAGCAGGAGCTGCCCTGCCTTTCCTTCCACTCCCACCAAGCCCTGCTGCACTTTAAAAAGTAAAAAGCGGCGGTTTCTGTTTGGTTTGGTTTGGCTTTCTGCGGTGGCGCGTCTGGCTCTCCTGCGAGGTGCCTGAGTAAGCAGGAGGACGTGCTTTGCCGGTAGTTGTTCTCGCTAAAGCCGGGCTGTGTAGTGACTGCTCACTGAATGGTTATTTTGTGAACAGGGAACCTGTGTCTCGGGTAAACCTTTTCAAAAGTAGGGAGCAAGACTGACTTCCCCGGTGTTCCTGCGACATTTTCCCATAAACTTAAAGGCTCTGGTTAAAAGGGGGCAGGTTACATTGTCTGCAGATAACAGTGGCTTTTTGACAGAGCTGAAATAGGACTCCTGGCCTTGAAAGAGTTTGTACAATAAATATCATGCTACGGTGCATCAGGGCCTGCTCTGCTTGCAGGCGTGGTGGGGGGGACAGTGAGTATCTTGCTGGATGAGGTCTCAGTCTCCAGGGCGGGCAGAGGTTGTAAACCTCGTTCATGTGATCATTAGCAGGTCATTTCCGCCGGCAGACTTCAAATATTGCACGGTGAACATGTCTTTTCTCTCTCACAGAATATGACCGGTACCTAGCATCTAGCAAAACCATGGCCGCTGCTTACCTGGACCCAAACTTGAATCACACACCGAATTCGAGTGCCAAGACACACCTGGGTTCTGGCGCGGAGCGGTCCCCGGGAGCCATGGAGCGAGTGCTGAAGGTCTTTCACTATTTTGAAAGCAACAGCGAGCCGACCACGTGGGCCAGTATTATCAGGCACGGGGACGCCACTGATGTCAGGGTGAGTGTCGGTAAATGTGAGCGGTCCGCGTTAACAGCACGTGTACACACACACACACACACACACACACACACACACACACACAGCAGCCGCCTCAGTCCCAGTGCGGAGGTGCGACTTCTCTTGATGAACTCATTCCCCTAATGGGCGCCTGGCCAGGTTTAGTTGTAAAATTTCTTAGGAAAATAATAACTGAATTCTATATTACTTATAGGATGCCACCGACTTGTTTTTCTCCCCTGGTTTTCTTTTGAATTCTTTAAAGGACACAAAAAACACAAAGCAGGTAAAACAGCCTCTGATACTTATGAAATAAGAAGCTATTTCCTAGAAAGTGTCATTTCGGAGGTATTTGCATGACTCCAAAGAGGATAGATGGGTTCTTAGAAGTTGTTGGCTGTCTTCTCCACTGCAGACACGGGCAGGCTCTGGAGAGAGAAGAGCCCCTGCTGGAGCAGCGCGCAGTCTGTGGGCAGGCGCAGTGCAGCGGGGGCTTCTCCGGCCTTCCTAGAGGGGAAGAAGCCCGGGAGGGGGGGATACGGGGTGTGTGTGTTAGCTGGGCAGTTCCCTGCGGGCGGTGTGTGAGAGCGGGCGAGCCTCTCCAGTCGGTGCCGCTGCTCGGTGGGGCTCCTGTGGGCCCCCGAGTCCTGGGAGATGGAGCAGCTGGCGAGGGTCCTGAGGATGGCACCAGAGACGCTGGGGTTTCCCTAGGGGCTGATGACAAGCGCAGTGTAAGGAAAGGTGTGTGCCCTGCACTGCACCGGGTCTGGGCGTGGAAGACGGACATGAGCGTGGATGGCTGGTCAGACGGACGGGAGCTGCGGCCCGGCGGGAGGAAGGGAGCTGCACACTGAGCTGTGGGCGCAGATGAGCTGCGCGGCCCAGGGTGGCGGGTGTCAGTGTGCGCCGGCTGTGAACTGGCAGAGCGGAGGGCACAGACAAAGGCGCCTTTGTGGGGATCTGAAAGAGGCGCCAGCCCGTCCTCTGTAGTCAGGGAGCTGAGTGTTGGCAAGGAGAAGCCGCAGAAGTCGTCTGTGAGAGAATTGCTAGGAAAGATGTCCCTTCCTCTAAGCAGACCCTCACCCCGAGCCTGGGACCCCGGGGCTGCGCACCCTCTGGTGGGACACAGCCTGCACCGGCCTTCCGGGTGGCCTTTCACCAATTCCTGGCCTTGAATCCAAAGCCAGATAGGGCATTTTCTGCCTCGCTCGGTTCCGCCCGCCCTGCCTGTCCTATGAGAATTCTTTAGAAAGCTGTCTTTGACTCTTTCAGCCTGGCCCTTTGTTCCCTCCCTCTACCCCCCCCCCAACCCCTCCATCCCTCCCGGACTCTCTCCTGTGCTGGACACAGTGTGTCTGGGACTGAGCATCTGCCCAGGAGGTCGCCATGTGCAGGCACCAGGAGCGCAGCACACACCTGCCGTAGCGTGCACACGCGAGGCCTCGCAGTGTCTGTGTGCGATGTTCCTCGCTTACAGGGAGGGCTGGACGCTCCTTAATAGTGTCATCCACAGCACTGTGCTGTCACAAAGAAATGGTGCCACTTTTAACCTGTGTCTTCCACCTTAAGTTATGTGATTGCTTCAGGTAATTGTAAGTTTACAAACATCAGTGATTTTCTCCTTCTTCTTCTTTTTTAATATACTTTTATTGATTTCAGAGAGGAAGGGAGAGGGAGAGAGAGATGGAAACGTCAGTGATGTTTTTCTCAAATCCTGGGCCACAGGTGTTAGAAGCTCCAGAGTTGGAGCTCCTCTAGGTTGCTGCCTATGAGTCTGTGGAGCTCAGATAGTGGGTAGGCCACCTTCACATAACTCTCCATACATCACCGGCGTTGTCAGGTATAGGATCTTACTGCATTTCCCAAATGTGTGTGTTTTAGAAAGGGTATGAGTTGCAGCCGCGTCTCGAACAGTATGCTGTCCTTGGTTCAGAAAGCGGAACGCTGCAGGGGCTGCTCCTCAGCAGCGAGCGAAGGCTGGCACGGTGGGCCGGTGCCAGGGCCGCAGACTCTTGTTCACCAGCAGAGAAAGGAAAAGCCTCTTTGTGTTTTAGCGTTTCCCTGCTCATAAAAATGCTGGTGGAGGGGAAAGAGTCCCCGGTGAAATTCCGTGACTTATTTACCTGAGACGCTTTCACCAGAAATTTCCGACAGTGAGTGAAAGAAATGACATTGCTTTGGTTTTTAGCACGCACTTTGGTGTGTAACGCTGTTTGTGGGGTGTTTCAGGGCATCATCCAGAAGATAGTGGACAGCCACAAAGTGAAGCACGTGGCCTGCTACGGATTCCGGCTCAGCCACCTCCGGTCGGAGGAGGTCCACTGGCTGCACTTGGACATGGGCGTCTCCAGCGTGAGGGAGAAGTACGAGCTCGCACACCCGCCGGAGGAGTGGAAGTAAGACCACGCGTGCTTCGGGCCCCTCTCGCTGGCCTGTCTTTTGTGGTTAGTCACGCACCGAGGGCGAACCGCTAGCTTTCTTCTCACACTGGCTGTCCGTGTGACTGCTGGGTGCGGCTGGCTGGTCACTGTTAACCGGTGACCTGTCCTGCCCTCTGCTCAGTCTGTCCGGGGCACCGCTAACTTCTGCCATGATGGTCTGTTGCTGCTCCCCCTTCCCGGCCAGATCCGGCTGCTTGTTCGGATTCACCCTATCAGATCCGGCCCGACTCCTCGTCCGTTCTGCGGCACCCTTCGTGCAGCAGGACTGATGCGCCCAGGAGGCCACGGCAGCGACTCGTCACTGGGTGCACCGCTGGCTCTGTGGTCCGGGCTGAGGAATGGGTGTTCGCAGGGGCGTTAGCGCAGGTTGGGACCGCCTGATGCCGGGCTCTAACGAAACTGCCATGCCGTGAGAGGAGTCCCCTGCAGTTGGCTTTCCCTGTCTCCCCGGGCCCTGGCGGTCCGAGCCGAAGGGCTGACACTTACACTGGGGAGAGTGTGGCTGGTGAGGACAGGTCCCTGTTGTCGCCGCTGCAGAGTGGAGGCGATGCTGCTGGGTGCGACGGCCTCTGGCAGCGGCTCCCTGTGAGCAGCGGCACCCGTCTCCGTTTCAGAGGAAGCTGCCGTGTTAGGCTCACAGAGCTCCAGGGGAATGAAACCTGGTGCAGTTCGTTCATTAGAACCGACTCGTGTTTTCAGATTTATCCAGGAGCAGGAACGGAACGAACAAAAGATTACATGACCGCACAGTTTGGTTGGTTTTCATCAATGGCTAGTGGAGGTTTGACCTCCAGCTGTTTAGTCTGTTAATCAAATAAGTGTTTTAAAGCTTAAGACTGACTGTTTTTCCCTGTATGCTAGTGGGTAGTGCGCTGACCCTGCACTGAAGGGTCTTGGGTTCGATTCCCAGTCAAGGGCATGTACCTGGGTTGCAGGCTCTGTCAATGGCTCTGACGCGTGGGAGGCAACCAATCGATGTGTTTCGATTGGTGTTAAAAACCAGGGTGGACTTCAGAATGTGCTGATTCATTAACCGTTCCCTGGTGCCCTGCACCAGACACTGACAGACAGACACTGACAGACAAGGTGATGCGCTTCCAGTCTGGGCGGGACAGCTGGTCTTTCCCAGCCAGGCTTACTAACCCACTTTTCATCAGTCGTCAGGGACTTGCCGGCTAAGTCATTATGTGCTATTGCAATAAACCACTATCCGTGTGACAAAATGACCAGGTTAGAGACGCCAGGGAGAGGTGAGGGTGTGGAGGAGCCAGGACACCCCGTGCTGCTGGTGGGAGGGTCAGCTGGTACATCTCCTGCTGCTTCACTGTTGGTGATAGCAGATAAAGCTACAGTGTATATTTGTTACAATCCCGGATGCAGCCCCAGTGGCTACACAGCAGAAATGTGTACAAGTGCTCCCAGAATTTGTGCAGAGCCTTCATTGTGGGACGCACACACACACACACACACACACACACACACAGAGGGGGAGGGAGAGGGAATGGGAATGGGAGAGAATTCTGGTGAAATCCATTTGTTTCAACCATTCCTGAGGCTTGGCTTCCTGAGCGAATAGATAGATGGCCTTTTGATGCTCAGAGGAAGAAAGAATGAGTGTTTGGCATTGTTCCGAATAGTCAAAAATGGGAATGACCCACGTGGCCATCAGCAGACATTGGCTAAATAGTTGTGTGTGTCACACCTTTTAGCTTTGAGCAGACTCCAGCCGCTAGAGGTGGCAGATCTCACAAACATGCACAAACATGTTGGTGAAGGAAGGGAGCCAGGCACACGGGCTGTTCCTGTGTGAGTCCATGAGGGGGATGACAGCCATGCGGGCGGGCGAGGCGCGGCCCCGGCAGCGGTGGACCGTGGCTAAGGCTGGAGGGGCGCTGGGCTTCTCACCAGGCTCTCTCTCTCTGCAGAACCACAGAGCTGAAGGCATGCGCACACTTTTGTGTTGAAAAATAAAACATTTATAGATTAATCGATTCTATTTTAACTTATTTTTAAAATATATCAGTGTAATTGGCAATGCCACACACACCATCATATTGTCACTGTAGTGATGAATTGAGGAAATTACAACTTTCTAAATGTTCTATTTTGTGAATTATTTTTTAGATATGAATTGAGAATTCGTTATTTGCCAAAAGGATTTCTAAACCAGTTTACTGAAGACAAGCCAACTTTGAACTTCTTCTATCAACAGGTATAGGAGGGTGATTTAATATACTTTTTTCTTTATTTCTTTGAATTTTACTTATTACTCTAGTGACCCGGTGCACAAAATTCGTGCACATTAAAAGGGGATTAATTAGAAGAAATAATTTAATATTGTTATTTGCTCTTTCTCTATAGTAGAAGTGTCAGAGATGAAAGAAAATTAGTAAAATGTATATGAAAACCTTCCTCCTTTCAGAGTCTGAGGCTCACCATGGGACCAGAGTCAAGTCCCTGCCCACCCACATGCAACGTTAAAATCACATGAGACTCAGATCTGGCCTGCCTCTTCCCTCCTCCCTCCCCGCCCCCCATTGGGCTAGATCCAGACCCGGCCAGTCCCACCCTTGTCAAGCCCTGACAGGCAGGGGGCATACCCTCAGGTTCGTTGGCCTGGCGCCAGGATGGGGGGTGTGGCCTGAGGTCCCCCAGCCCAGACCGTGGCATGCCTTGAGGTCCTCTGTCAAGCCATGCCAGGTGGGGGACACAGCCTGAGATCCCCTGTCATGTCCTGCTGAGTGGGGGGCATGTCCTAAGGTCCCCTGTCAAGCCCTGCAACGTGGGGAGGCGCAGCCTCAGGTCCCCTGTCAAGCTCCACTGGCAGCAGGACACAGCCTTAGGTCCCCCCACTGGGTGGGGGCGCAGCCTGAGTTCCCCCGACCCAGCACTAGGGGGGTACTTTGAGGTCTCCCGGCAAGCCCAGCTGGGTGGGGGCGTGGCCTGAGGTCCCCTGTCAAGTCCAGCCAGGCAGGGGGGTGCAGCCTGGCATCAGGTCTCCTGGCCTGATGCTGGGGTGGGGGCTGTGGCCTGAGGGTCCCCGTCAAGCCCCACCAGGGGGTGGGTGTCTTCTGAGGTCCCCCTGCTTGGTGCCAGGGTGGGGGGAGCAGCCTAATGTCTTCTAGCCAGCAGCAGGATGGGAAGTGTCCCTTGAGATCCCCTGTCAAGCCCCGCTGGGTGGGGGACACAGCCTGAGGTCCCCTGTCAAGCCCCATGAGGGCGGGGGAATGAGTAGCCTCAGATCCCTGCTGATTGCTCGTTAAGGCTCCTTATGGGAACTTGGCCTCAGCTTGTGGGGGCAGGGAGTGACAGTCAATTTGCATATTCCCTCCATTATATAGGATCTTATTTTAAGAATCAGATGAAACCTAACATTTGAGACAATGTAAATCTGTCACCTTTAGCTAGTAAGAACTTAGGAACTTTAGACACTTGGTGAGTTTTTGTATGCTGGGGCAACTCTTAGAGGAGACAGTAAGTCCGAGGTGACATAGCATTGCTCCTCCTCTAATTGCAAGGTTAGTTCACATGCCCGTCTCAGCACACTCAGCACGTGAGAATTCGTTGTCAGAGAAGCTACCTGTAAAACCTCAATAGCCATTTCTATACTGAAGCCAGCATTGACCTTTTTACACCAAGTATGAGTTAGGCCTGTGGTCGGCAAACAGCGGCTCGCAAGCCACAAGTGGCTCTTTGGCCCCTTGAGTGTGGCTCTTCCACAAAATACCATGGCCTGGGTGAGTCTATTATAAAGAAGTTTAAAAAATTTGGCTCTCAAGAGAAATTTCAATCATTATACTGTTGATATTTGACTAAGGAGTTTGCCGACCACTGAGTTAGGCAATAAATACATGTGGCATAAATGAACCAACACAATTTTACGGCAGAATAAATGTTACTTGTTAGTATTAGTGAGCTGTGCCCATCAAAATAATGAATATCAGAGACATTTGCATTACAATTTTGCCACTAAATGCACTTTTATTTCTTTATCATTTTAAAAAATATATTTTATTGATTTTTTACAGAGAAGAGGGGAGAGGGATAGAAAGTTAGAAACATTGATGAGAGAGAAACATCGATTATCTGCCTCCTGCACATCCCCACTGGGGATGTGCCCACAGCCAAGATATATGCCCACTGGTTGACTGGTATTGAACCTGGGACCCTTTAGTCTGTGGGCCATCGCTCTATCCACTGAGCCACACCGGTTAGGGCTCTTCATCATTTTATTGAGAGTCAGTATCTCAGTAAAATGACAGCACCCAAGTCCCGTGGGTGTACTGTGTGAGGGGCGGCGAGCATGGACTCTTGTGTAGTGACGCGTTTCCTTGTGTGTTTGTTGTGTGTTATTTTGTGGAACTTCACCTCTGGGAAGCTTGAGGGTCTATAGGGGGATAGTGAACACCCCTGAGTGTTAACTCTTGTCGTTCGTTCTGTTTCAGAAGGATCTGTATTTTTGCTTTGCCTTTTTTATCAGGTTAGATATGAGGAACTGTGTTTAGAGTCTCTCCACCACCATTTCCAGAAAAGCGGAGGGAACATACAGCACCCCCCTTACTGCTGCTGTTGGTGCTGAAAGCTCATCTGTGCTCCGCTGTGCCTGTGCCGTGTGCTCTGGGTGATGTCGTGAGGAAAACCCGTCGGTGGACGTAGTGGATATGGGGGGCTGACCGTGGGACATTGTTCTGTGGCTGCAGTTTCGTTGAAGATGTCCCCGATGGGACTCCCGGAGTGAGACAGGCCCAATGATTCACTCAGTGCTGTTGACCCATTTTAGAATTTCTGAAAGATATTAATCAGCACACTCTAAAAATAAGTTAGAATCTTGTTAGAACCTATCCGCTGTAGAGCAGGAGTCTATAAAAATAAGTTTTGACTCTAACGCTAACGGCTCACTATAAAACAAGAAAACTATTGTCTTACCCTGAAATAGAGTTTGCCCTTTGCCATATACTATTTTATTCCTCTTCATCTCTCTGAACTTGTACGTGTTAAAAGTGTGAGTATTTGGTTGGTAACCTTTTGCGAGTAGTGGTAGCCACTGGTGTGAAGGGCTGCGTCAGTGTTTAGTCAGGAGGAATTCGTATTGCCCGGCCGGCGGGTCTTCGTGGCTGGGTATCAGCCTATGAAGCGGAGGTCACGGCTCCATTCCTGTCAGAGCACCTGCCCAGTGGCAGCTCCTTCACCAGCGTGGGGCGAGGAGGAGGCAGCTGATCAATGGTTTTCTCTCATTATTGAGGTTTCTGTCTCTCTTCCCTTCCTCTCTGAAGTCAATAAAAATAGGTATATTTTTTTAAAAAAAGAAGTTGTCATTTTAGCTAAATTTGGACAGAAACCATTGGCATTACTGGCTAGCTCTTAGGACATCTGGTCTGACATGGAGTTGTCATTGTTTTGGCTACAGGTATTCTAAGATTTAAATGAGTATGTCTGTCCCTCGACTCGTGACACTGAACGGAATGCCATGCCTTCACTCGGGGTGGAAGCTAACCTCGCCAGGGCGGCCTGGAGCGGGCACACTGTGTGCTGTTCGCCAGTCGTACTCGGGCTTCTGGGTCTGTTGAGGATTTGCTAGCTGACAGGTCAGAGGAGAGCAAAGCAAAACACGAACTCCCCTGTGGGGCCGAAGCACTGAGCTGCCATACAGAATAAAGTATGGAGTCATGTAGGGGTAATAGTGCCTGTTCGAGCCCTAGCCAGTGTGGCTCAGTGGATAAAGCATTGGCCTGTGGACGAAGGGCCCCAGGTTCAGTACCGGTCAAGGGCATGTACCTTCGTTGCAGGCTCTTCCCCGGCCAGGGTCTGGTCGGGGCTCGTGCAGGAGACAACCAATCGATGTGTTTGTCTCACATGGATGGTCCTCTCAGTCTTTTCCTCTCTTCCAGTCTCTCAAAATCAATGGAAAAGTACCGCAGGTGAGGATTCACAAAACCAGACACTTCCTGTTAGAGATGTGAGTGGGTTTTATATTACTCCCTGTGTTGTATCCTATTGCACAGTCAGATGAAAAACTCAAATATAATACATGAATTTGATTCTGATGAATGAAATAAAGCAAATGATTACATTTTCCCACTTGAAAATAGTGTTTCAAAATCATGGGATTAATTAAAAACAAAAACACATTTTATTGATTTTTCACAGAGAGGAAGGGAGAGGGATAGAGAGTTAGAAACATCGATCAGCTGCCTCCTGCACGCCCCCTACTGGGGATGTGCCTGCCACCAATGTACATGCCCTTGACCGGAATTGAACTGGGGACCCTTCAGTCTGCAAGCCGACGCTCTATCCACTGAGCCACACCGGTTTCGGAGGATTTAATCTTTGAGACAGTCTTGCGGTGATGGATTTTCCTTGACGGGAATTGACATTCTCTGGGGAGAGTGGTCTGCTAATGGGGAGAGGGGAGCTCTGTTTAGAGGGGAGAGCATTTCCCTTCACTGAGGTTCCCACGGGTGCCTCCTACCAGCAGCGTCAGTGCAGGTGCCGAGCCCCTACTGCCATCGTGCAGGCGTGTTACCTGCGTCGCCTGCACACGTCCTCCGAGGAGAGTGCTGTCAGTCGCGTGTACTCATTGTGGGAAGGCCTTGTAAAATTCTGGTAGATTCTTCTCTTCAGGTGAGGTATTCGCCTGTTTTGTTATTTTGCAGCTGGATCACAGGTGTGGGTAGGCGGAAGCACGTCAGTTGCAGAGGTCACTGAGTTTTGAAATATGGAGACGTTCCTGGTCTTGCACGAAGGCCCAAAAAAGGCTGCAGTTTGAGTTAGGACATAGGTCACTGCGAACTGTGTGGGGACGGAGGTCTCCCCTCGGCTCCCTCTGACAGAGGGGAGGGGTGTGGAGCAGCCCGGAGTCACTGTGACTCTGGCAAAGTTTGTTGTTTCTTAAAGTCCCGTGTGAGTGCTCATAGGTTACATCAGCTCTTCTTAGGAGGGGATACTCTTGTTAACGCTTTCACTGCTTTTTTATATTAATCATCTTCACCTCCAGCATCAAGCTTCATTATTAGCGCAGTATGTGTACAGTATGGAAAGGTAAATGTCTACTGAATGAATAAGTCTACACTGTATTTTTTTAAAGCAGCATCGTTTCCCCTGCCTTTGATTGCAGGTGAAGAGTGATTACATGTTAGAGATCGCTGACCAGGTAGACCAGGACATCGCTTTGAAGTTGGGCTGTCTAGAAATACGGTAAGGCGCTCACTCTACACGATGTTCTTATTCATCAGTGGGTTTGTATTTTCCTTTTCTCAGCAAGATCATCAATAAAACCCCTAATGAAATGTGAGCGACAACTTGAGACGATTCTATTGCATGTCCGATGCGGCCGCCCGGTGGTGTGGGCCTCCACCAGAGTGTGTGCAGGCCCCTGAGGGAAGGTCACGTTCAGAATTAGTGAAAGTATCTGGTCCCTTACGGCGGGAACCTGCACCTCATCTTTCCAGAGACCCGCGTCAGTAGAAAGCAGGGGAAAGGAGGCCGTTCCGTAGAAAGAGTCTGGGTTGCCCTGGCCAGGTGGCTCAGCTGTTGAGCGTTGTCCTGTGCACTGAAAGGTCGCTGGTTCGGTTCCCAGTCAGGGCACAGACCCAGATTTCGGGTCCAGTCTTCAGTCAGGGTGCGTCATGAGGGAGGCAACCAATCAGTGTTTCTCTCTCGTGCTCTCCCTCTTCCTTTTTCTCTTTAAAAGTTAATAAAAATGTTTTTTAAAAATATTAAAAATTTCCAACAAAGAAATAGGTCCGGTTAACCCATTGTGCTTCATTAGGGTGTGGGGACATGCTGCGGGTCAGATTCATTCTGTATTCGAGTTCATCAGAACGTTTGCTGAGACACAGAGTTCAGTCATCGGACAGCATATGTGTGTATGTAACACATCATCTCTTCCCTGATTCTAGGCGGTCGTACTGGGAGATGCGAGGCAATGCGCTGGAGAAGAAGTCTAACTACGAAGTATTAGAGTAAGTATCAGACGCTGGAAACGAACCGTCTAGAAGCAGATACTCAGAACTAGCTCATTCTCCAAATTGTAGTTTTTATTAGTTTATCTTTATTTGGAAGTAAGTGTTATTTTAAAAATACTAGGAACTAATGTAGAAGTTTCTAGGGGGTGTCGGGGTGGAGGGCAGTACTTGATATCTGAGATGGCTGTCCCCCCAGGTTTTGGAGAAGGAGTGTGGGCAGGTGGGGGGCTGCTGACGGGCAGCAGGCTAATCCAGGAAGGGAGACCAGCTTTTGCGAAGGCACCGAAACTCGATGAGATAACGGCTGGAAAGCCATCCCCTTTTTTTGGATAGAGCACCTTGCTCTGAGGAGACCTTTGGGTTACTCTTAATACTTTTACACTAACAATCCTCAGGTCCAGCTTTAGAGGATGGGAAAGGCACTCTAGAAATTTAAATTGTCAGCCTAGAGTCACATTGGTGCTGCAGATTGGAAAAGATGAGAGATTAGAGAGGTACATGGGAACCAGGGGCTTCGTGAGTGATGGACAGATGAAACCGGGAAGTACGTTACAGAGCTGAGCAGCACGTTACAAAGACGGGGTGAGCCCTGCAGTAAGAGCAGTCAGGTGGTAGAAGAGAGGAGTGGCTGTGGATGTAGATCAGCCACATCCACTGGCGTGATTTCTACATGATGCCGATGACTTCCATGCGTTTTTAAATGTCTTATATCCAGTTTCCTTGTTTCCTTATGTAATCCGAACAGATACCCGCATTTCCCTTTCTCCCTGATCCTTCCGTACACCCATGTCTCCTGCCATCCCTTGCCTTGTCCAGGCTTTCTCTCATCTTACCAGCACACGACTGCCACCTCGTGGCCAAAAGCCCAGGGCACTGGGTCCTCGAAGGAAAAAAGAGAGCTCCTTGCCCATCCTTTCCTTGGCCAGAGTGCTGGAGGCTCTCGGTCATGTGACGGATTTGCAGCCCGATCTAAAGAAATTTAGCCGGTCCGGCGTTTACACACTCTCAGCTTTTGTTCTCAGGCAAATCCCCTAATCTCCTGTTTCCTGTGTCCCTTAGTCAAAACGTTCAGTTTAAAAAGAATCCGCCTTTAGGATGAATTCACAGTTTATTTTTTAAAACTCCTATAGCATGTTCCTTTTTTGACCCTCACCAGGCCCATCTGCAAATACCGCATTGCCCCTTCCCATGGACAGTGGAAGCAGAGCGGTTTATCTCACATTGCCATTGCAGAGAGGCAGCGTTTCATTGGGTTTCCAGTAAGGGTTCAAAGAACAAAGGCTTTCAGCTTAAACCACGTTGCATCGATGTCTTGGGCGTAGGTGTACATCGGCGGTCGCCAACCTTTCGGGCCTCCCGGACCACCAGTGTCCGCGGACCACCGCTTGGCCACCGCTGTTCTAGATGATGACTAGTCCTGCCCCGCCGGGGGCCTTGCTGGGAGCGGGAACGTTGTGCTTCCTTCCTGGGTCGCACGTGCAGGATGAAGAGTCTCCCTCCTGGGCTCTGGCAGCAGTGTCGTTGTGTTCATCCACTTGGGGTGTGACTGTTACAAATCTCTTTCTGTTTCAGAAAAGATGTTGGCTTGAAGCGGTTTTTCCCCAGGAGTTTACTGGATTCTGTCAAGGTAATTAGAGTTCTCAATCACAGTCCGGTGGCCACTACACCCCCTGTGATGTGTGTTAAGTTGTGGTGTTGTAGGTATAGCTTTCTGATCCTTACTCTCCAAGAGTGTCAGAGCTGCCCTCACCGGTTTGACTCAGTGGATAGAGTGTTGGCCTGCGGACTGAGGGGTCCCGGGTTCAATTCCAATCAAGGGCACATACCTTGGTTGCAGGCACATCCCCGGGGGAGGATGTGCAGGAGACGGCTGATTGATATTTCTCTCTCATCCATGTTTCTAGCTCTCTATCCCTCTCCCTTCCTCTCTGAAGAAAAAAAAAAAAATCAATTAAAAAAAAAAGAGTGTCGGAAGCTATTACAGCTGAGGAGACAAGAGACGGGAGTAAGTGAGCACTGAGGGAGGAGTGCACAGTGTCCTCGGTGGACAGACAGTGACACGTGGCACAGTCTGTAATGCAATGGACGGGCTGGGCCAGGCCCACGGAAGGGGGTGCTCGGAGGCCTGCTGGCTTGAGCAGGTGCTCTCCAGTTCCCGGTGATGACATAAAGTGCTTTCTGGAGCACCATGGGGCCCTTAGTTTCATTCTCAGAGAACACCGTAACTCTCGTGCCTGATTAGCAAGTGACCATTGCGGGCTTGGCACTGAGTCAGGCACAGAATAACGGCTGGGGAGTTACTCAGCACTCCATTGTGGACATCTGCTGCGTGCCGGTCCTGAGCGTGGTGCCCAGGAGAGGGAACCTGGAGCCGCACGAGCAGTTCCATCTGACGCAGGCGTGCTCCCGGCAGCAGCATTCACAGGGGCCAAGGCAGGGAGCCACTTCTGTCATCGATGGGTGAATGCATCAAGACGATGCACACACAGTGGAACAGTACTCAGCCCTAAAAACAAGCAGATCTTGCCTTGGCCAGTTTGGCTCAGTGGATAGTGCGTCGGCCTATGGACTGAAGGATCCCAGGTTCAATTCTAGTCAAGGGCACATTCCTGGGTTGCGGGTTCTATCCCCAGTGGGGGACATGCAGGAGGCAGCCAATCATTGATTTTCTCTCATCATTGATGTTTCTGTCTCTCTCCCTTCCTTCCTCTCTGAAATCAATAAAAATATATTTTTTAAAAAGAAGCAGCAGATCCTGCCATGTGACAGCATAGCTATTCCTGGAGGGCATGTGCTAGGTGAAATAAGTTGGAGACAAATACCATATGATTTCACTTCTATGTGGAATCTAAAATCCAAATCTAAAACAAAATAGACCCAAACTCAACAGATGGGTGGATGCCAGAGGTGGGGGCGGGTGGTGAAGTGGGTGAAGGAGTCAGAAGGCACAGACTTCCGGTTACAAATAAACGTCAGGGGATGTGCTGCCCAGCAGGTGACGGTAGCTGATGACACCGGCTGGCATATCTGGACATTGCAAAGAGCAGCTTTTAAAAGTTTCTTCACAAGAAAAAACTTGTGCAACCCTGTGAGGTGATGGGAATAACCAACCTGGGCCCGTCGTTCTGCGAGATGTACAAATACGAGTCACTGTGCGGCCTGCCTGCACCTAACACGGCGGCGTGTCCGCTGTATCTCGTTTTTAAAGAGCACGCTTTGCACGCACTGTTCCACAGCTGTATTCAGCAGCCTGTTGTTTCTTCCTCGGAAATGGTCTTCAGCATCACGCCATAGCCTCCTCATCGGAAGCCCTGGGCACCCGTTGTTGCTGGCGGCGTCTGATAAGTCTGTGGCTGACTGGCGGGAAATTACTGTTGTGTTGTAATTTCTGATGCTCTGACCTAATTATATTGCTTCATCGTTATTGTTGTTATTTTAGTCCTCACCTGAGGATATTTTTCCGTTCGCTTTTAAAGAGAGGGGAATGGAAGACCTCTTCCTCGAAGTCAGCGGGTAAGCCGGGCTCTTGCCTCCCTCTCGACTCTAAAGCGGTTTTTGTGATTGTGTCGTGCAGGCCAAAACGCTGAGGAAACTGATCCAGCAGACGTTTAGACAGTTTGCCAACCTCAACCGAGAGGAGAGCATCCTGAAGTTCTTCGAGATCCTCTCCCCGGTGTACAGATTCGACAAGGAGTGCTTCAAGTGCGCGCTCGGGGTAAGTGCGCCGCCGGCTGGCCTTGCTGGGTCTGTCTGCATCTCCCATGGAGGTGGACCTTGTCAGTGTGACATCACCGGCATGTGGGGAAAGCCCCAGGGTGAGTCCGGTGAGTGCGGTCGCCTTTCCTCACAGCGTGCCCGTGTGCAGGTAGACTGTCTTCCAGCCGCGCCGTCTCTGATCCCTGGTCCCGAGGGCTACCTTGGGCTTCAGACCCCCGGGAAGGAGCGCAGTCTCTGGCGAGGCTAGGAGATGCGGGTCGATGCGGCTATAAATACTTCCTGTTACTCCGTTAGACAATGAATGGCTGGCTAAGCCAGCCTCCCGCTGGTCCTTTGTCTAAACTGGTTCTTTTCCCTCCGGTACCTCTTCCTTCGCCTGCCTCCCCTTCAAAAGTCAAGCTGGATTATTTCCGTGGAGCTGGCGATCGGCCCCGAGGAAGGCATCAGCTACCTCACAGACAAGGGCTGCAATGTAAGTCTCTGGGGGTCTCGGCCACTGCTGCCCTCGCCCCTCGGGGTGCCTGCCCTAAGGACAGGTGTGGTGTGGGGAGGGGGCTGGCTGAGACCGAGGGTTGAGCTGAGGAACGGGAGGGTCAGTGGCACTGGGACACTGTAGACTGAGCGAGGGAGAAGCCAGGAGGAGCTGTGACAGCGCCAGGGCGGGGGCAGGACCCCACGGCGCCTTCCCCCAGGCCCACGGGAAAGGGAGCCCAGACGCCAGGGCGGGGGCGCGGAGGACACCGGGGTCACCCCGAAGGCTCCTGGCCTGAAAGCAGAGCTGTAAAGATGCTTCGCTGGGGAGGAAGCTGAGCGCGAGTCTCTGTGACCCAGAATTCCAGCTCTGCCCCAGGGGTGTCACCCATGCTTTCGGGGGGCACTTGGCAGGAGAAGCTGGTAGCTTGTGATGTGCTGAGAGCAAGAGGCCTTAGCCAGGCTGGTGGTTGGGGATAACAGTGTCGGCACTGACTGCAGGCAGAGGCGTCCCTGTGATGCGATGCTGAGGCCACGGGGAGAGGCATCCTTCGCCTCCTGAGAAGCTAATTCTGCTGGGAAGCTGAGCCCAGGCCTGTCTGCATGGCAGGTCCTTGGCACTTCCTCCTCCTGAGCTCCGTTCCGCCCTGGACCTGGAGGTCTCAGGACTCATGAGGCTCAGGATGTGCTGGCAGTGGGGGGCCCAGCCCCTCCCTGTGGGAAGGGGAGCACAACATCCGCTCCTACCAGACATTTCTCACGGTTCCACACCCCGCCCCCCCGGGTGCGAGGAGCCAAGTCCAGGATTCCCTTCTACTTCCTTCGCTGTTTGTCTCCTGGTCTGGTACCTGCGTGGCTCGTGGCCAGCTCCCGGGCAGTGCCCTCCTTGGCCATTGGGAGCACAAAGAGCAGGCCCGTCTGAGACCCTGCAGAGCAGACGGTTCCAGCGGCTCCGTCACTGCTCAGAAAGAGAAGCCCCTGGTGCTACTGGGACCGTCCCTTCCCCCCAGACACCCAGGGGCGGGGGCAGGGGCAGGGGCAGGCTTCCTCAGGAGAGCGGGATGGTGGGACGCAGAGCCTCCTGAGGTGCGCGGAGTCCGTCTGTGATCTGTGGTCCACACCGTGTGCCTTTTCCTCCCCAAGCCCACACATCTGGCCGACTTCAATCAAGTGCAGACCATCCAGTATTCAAACAGCGAAGACAAGGACAGGAAAGGGATGCTCCAGCTCAAGATCGCGGGCGCGCCCGAGGTACGGATGCTCACTGCCGTCGTGGGGAGAGGAAGCAGGGGGGCCATCTTAGGAGACATGGTGTTTTTAGGGTGAGGTGTCCATGGGTCCTCAGCACTGTTATATTACAAATAATCATGATTAAATATCCCAAGAGTAGAACAGGACAGAGATTTAAAAATCAATTGAAGATGATTGAAGATTAATGCGAGTTACCAAGGCTATCAGCTTCTTAAAGTCGTGTAAAAGCACATGTGTTCTGTAAACGGCTGTTTCCCAGACCTTGGTGTCCGGCCCCAGAGCCTGGGTTCCCATCGGCGAGCCGTGAGGGCACTCAGGGCGGCTGCGGCGCGGGGTGAGCACCGGGAAGTGCTGCCGAAGGGAGCCTTTCGAAGAGGGACGGGAGCGCCCGCGGGTTGAAGAGTCTGGCCGGTGTGGCACAACCACGGTGCCTGTGTGGGAGCGTGTTAGGTGCTCCCCCGCTCCCCTGCGGTGCACGGGGCACGCCAGGCCCCGGGCCGCCCTCCCGGCGTGCTCACGGCAGTGCTGCTCAGCCAGCTGCCAGGCCTCTCCGCCTTGTGGGCGTTTCTGCGGCTCTGGAGGTGCGTGTGTCTTAGTGTCCAACGACACGAGAGCATTGAAACCTCGTCACCATGGAACTTCCCGAAGACAGCTGAGGGATGCTCTTGGGAGGCAGGTTGTTCCTTTACAAGGGGGTTGTAAGGGCTGCGTGCAGTAGCTCAGCCTGTTTTTGAAAGTCAAGTGCAGCTTTGATTGTCGCCTGGATGGCACTCAGTGGCAGGTTGTTAGGAACGTTATCCAAGTGCATGTTTTCTGCTGGGAAGAGAATGTCTGAGCTCTCAGGCAAGAATAACGGTATTTTACTCATTTCCTTTCATTTGGAAAAGCTAGGAAGGACGCTCGGTAAAAATGGCCTCCACGTTGGTGTGGTTGCTAAAATAAGCCCCACTTTAGCTTGCGGTTAGCTGCCTCTCTCTTTAATTAGCGGGCGCCAGAGGGGCCTGCGTCCTGCAGGAAGTGCTTCTCACCTCGTGTGCTAGAAAGTGAGTCTCCGTGTGAGTGATGCTTCCGTTTTCGTCTGGGTTTGCCTTCTGTCACCGTCTAGGAATAGCGTCTTAAAGATCAAATTTCCTTTTTCCCTCAAACCCAGCGACAAGCCCGCTTCACTCCCACTCTCCTGTCTCCACGGCACCCAGAGGCCTGATGTCACGCGCAGCTGTCCCTCTGGTCGCGGGGTGAACAATAGCGGCTCTTTCTCCGTCTGTTCCCCTTTTAGCCTCTGACAGTGACAGCCCCGTCCCTGACCATTGCCGAGAACATGGCCGACTTGATCGATGGGTACTGCCGGCTGGTGAATGGAGCCTCCCAGTCCTTCATCATCCGACCCCAGAAAGGTGAGCATCTGTGTCCGTTGGCCGTTCCCGCCGAGTTGTGAGACGAGCTACCCCGCAGCCTGGAGCCCCTTTCGGTGCCTCTGAGCGTGAATGCAGACGAATGACTCAGCCGTCAGTCTTCACTGTGGTTCCCAGGGAAGCGGCCAGCGCCCGCCCGAGTGCTGATACGAGTGGAGCTAAAGGAAGCTAGCGGGTTGGGAGCGATGCGCTCGGAGTGTTCTCTCGGAGACCTGAGACTTTTAGGCAAACTGTTGGGGTGATGTCCTGGTTTGTTTTGTTCTCAGTGTCTCTTCTCACTAAGTAAGCCAGGAGGTAAAGCAGCGATGAGGATGAGTGACGACCCTAGCTCAGGGCTGTGTTGCTTCAGAAATAGCTGTGGGTTTTGCAGAGCAGTGGGAAGGGATGTGTCCGAGGCATGGGCTTCTGACCGTCAAAGGAAGCTGTCCCCGCGGACAGTCGTCGGGTGAGCGCCACGGGAAACTGGCTTTGGAAGGGAGTCGCCTGGGCCAGGCCGAGCCCCGCTGCCCTCTGGGGCCTCCTCTCTGAGCACGGAGGGTGGCCTGTCTTCTGAGGGCGTCGGAGGGCCCGTGCCCCCGTGTGCGTGAAGGCCTGGGCTGCACCCGTGCACACGTGTTCCCAGGGTCAGTTCTGGGGTTCCCCGGGCTGCCGTGGCTGCTATGTGATCTGAACACACTGTGGGAACCTTGACTTTGAGATTGCTCACCTGGGAGAGGCACATGACAGCGACTTTAGAGCCGGGTAGGTGGTCCGCAATGGCCCATAGAGCAGCCAGCTGTGTGGCAGGCGGGCACAGGGTCCCTCTGGCAAGCACCTGGTGGCGAGGGTGCTCCAGAGGAGAGTCCACAAGTGCTGGGTGGGTGTGCCCACGTGAGCAGGCTGGGTTTGTCGTGGAGAGTATAGAAAAGCGTGAGAAGCCCTAACCTAGTGGCTGGCAAACTCATTAGTCAACAGAGCCAAATAGCAACAGGACAATGATTGAAATTTCTTCTGAGAGCCAGATTTTTAAACTTAAACTTCTATCACCACTTCTTCAAAATAGACTTGCCCAAGCTATGGTATTTTGTGGAGAGCCACACTCAAGGAGCCAGAGAGCTGCATGTGGCTCGTGAGCCTGCAGTTTGCCAACCACTGCTCTAGCTGATTTGGTTCAGTGGATAGAGCGTTGGCCTGCATACTGAAGGGTCCCGGGTACAATTCTGGTCATAGGCACATGCCCAGGTTGTGGGCTTGATTACCAGTAGGGTGATTTAGGAGGCAGCCAATCAATGATTCTCTCTCATCATTGATGCTTCTATCCCTGTCGCCCTCTTCCTTCCCCTCTGAAATCAATAAAAATACGTTTTTTAAAAAAACAAAACATGAAAAGCATGAGGAGAACAGGGACCAGGGATGGGAGGAGCAGTGTGTGTGCACTCGTGTGGAGCACAGGAATCATTTGGAGCCTTTGCTGCTGCTGGTAAGCTCATTGATCCAATTGTAAACATGTGGAGTGTCCAGGCTTTGCCATGGAGTGTTCCCTGGGACCACAGGCACCTGGTCTTTTTATTTTATTTTTTTTTAATATATTTTATTGATTTTTTTACAGAGAGGAAGGGAGAGGGAGAGAGAGTTAGAAACATCGATGAGAGAGAAACTGCCTCTTGCACACCCCCTACTGGGGATGTCATGCAGCCAAGGTACATGCCCTTGACCGGAGTCAAACCTGAGACCCTTCAGTCTGCCGGCCGACGCTCTATCCACTGAGCCATATGGGTCAGGGCAAGGCACCTGGTCTTTGAGAGCCTCCTGGGAAGACACTTCATGGTTTTGTCACTTTCACCCTCGAACTTCCTTTGAAGGGTTCTTGCTGAGATGCTGGAATGGGACTCATCCTTCTCAGCCCTGTTTCTGCGCGTGATCTTCCGAAAGAATAGAAGGAACCTCACCCTTGTCTTTCCTTTTTTCCCCAGAAGGCGAACGGGCTTTGCCATCAATACCAAAGTAAGTGCTGCTGGGTGCGCGTTGACTCTGGCTAGAGACTGGAAACCACTGCTCCATCGCCCCCTGCCTGGCAGCCAGGCCACCCTTCTGCTTGGGGCCTGGCAAGCGTTGGCAGGTGGAAATCACGCACGCTGTGAGCACGTCGGGGGGAGGTCTGAGGAGAAGCTGCTTTCCGTCCAGTAGGGAGGTCAAGGACTGGCAGAGGCGAGTCTGGGGTCGGGTCAGCGGTCAGTCACCGCTGGTCTCTTAGGAACTCAGAGAGAGGGACCATTCTGGCTCTTTGACAAGCGAGAACATTAAAAATTAGGAAGTAACTTAAGGTCATCTTTTTGCTTGCTTCGTAGTCAGTGTGTTGGTGTATAAAAGTTTAAATGGACAGTAATGCCTAAAGAACTTACTCAACCACGTCTCTTTCTCAGTCATGTGCTGGGAACTGGGACCACATGACAGCGGAGGCTGGGGCACAGGGCAGTGGAGGGGGCGGCCAGAGTCCCGGCCTGCGGAGGAGCACTCCCCTGGAGCGCAGCGCCCCCTGTTCTGCCCCCACTGTGCTCCTTCTGGGCACCGCCGCCCACGGCTCCCCCCGTTTTCAGCTCTTGTTCTCCTCTGTCCGGGCTGTCCCAGTGGACCTCTGGGTCAGTCCCCAAGGCCACCTCAGGGTTCATGATTCTCTGGAAAGGATTCAGCACAGGCACACTGCAGACACAGCAAAAGGACACGAGCCCAACCAGCAGGGAGGGGGCAAGGCGTGACATGCAGGGGACGCCAGGACAGGCTCCCAAGCGCGTTCTCCCGGCACACGCAGCAGGACCCCTGCTCCCCAGCAACAAGAGAACATGCACTCTGGGCACGGGCGGGGGGCTGGGGGATAGTCCTGAGCAGGGCTTCAGACTCTGTTCTAGAGAGCACATCCAGCCCCAGGTCATGGAGCCTGCAGTGTCCCCCTAAGTTTTGACCTTTAAGAAGTGAGGGCAGCTTGGCGAGTTAAGGGTTTGGGTAGCAAAACCCAATATTTTCAGAAGTCCGTGCTCTGAAACGTGAGTCTGCGCGAGAAATGGCCCGGTCCTCCCGATGGCCGCAGTGTGGTTTGCAAGCGGGATGGCCGCTTGGTCCTCGCGCGGCACTGACAGCAGTCCCCTCTCTGTTGCAGGCTGGCCAACAGTGAGAAGCAGGGCGTGCGGACACATGCAGTCTCCGTGTCAGGTAAGGGGCTCGGCCCAGAAGCCCACAGAGCCAGCTGCGCAGCGGGAGTGGCAGGTTCTGCTCCTTCCGCTACGACCGCTCCTTCGGAGCAGCCCATGAGTAAGATCTCTGACCGCCCCGCCTCATCACTTACCTCCGTTAAATAGGTGTGAGTATGGCTCCTGGTTCTTTTGTAGATGAGATGTCCATGTGTGATTCCAGACTGTTCGCGATTGTATAGAATTCCAAGTTACCCTTCGCTTTTACTGTCATGTCAATCGTATCTACTGTGAACATTTTTGCTTTTTGAATTGCCATTATAATTTATCCTTGCAGTTCAGCAGACTTCAACAGAATATACTTTGTATATCATTGTTTCTGTGAGTTCAGAATATGTGAAACATTTTTAGATGGTTTTTGTCTTTCACAATTAACATAAAATGGTGTTTGAGTATTGCTTTTAGAACTATAGTTAAGATAATGGATAAGCACTGTCTTAACTACTTCTTGGTGTGATGAGTGTGGTGTACCTCCCTTGGTATGTTTTCAAAACATATGTGTCCTTTTCCCATTGAAAACATGAAAACAGGAAGGCGGGAGTAGGAGGGGTGGGAAGGGGGTGAAGAAACAGCATCTTGGATGGACCCAACTTTGCTCCCTTACAATACACATTATATATGTACACACACACAGGTCTATACATGTGTCTGCACACATGTAATCTGTTCTTAGATATATGTCACAGCTTCCTAGCAGCTCTGATATCTGACCGTCTGACTTGGGAGAAACCTAGCTC
>PVJN01026953.1:0-23246 GCA_004026805.1 Lasiurus borealis | reverse complement strand
CTGGAGTTATAATTATCAAGTCATTTCAGAGCAAAGGATAAAATGCATTTTATAAAACAAATTGGCATGGGAAGTAATGCAGTATCCATTTCATCTACATGTAGAACTCACCATTACCCCTCGAGGCTTAAACAAATATTACATGAGTGAGGGCTCTTGTAAAATATTATGTTTTGAAATAGATTTCATTAATGGTTTCTCGTGATAATTTATTTTTCCCTTTATGCACAAGTCTCTTCTCATACTAATAATGGATAGCTTATTTGCATATAAATAGATTTCAGTCTTTGCTGAAGCAGAGACTAAATATGTGTTTTTTTTTCTCCTCCCTCCTGGATATTGTTAAATAGGAAAAAAAAAAAAGAAATAGAGGACAGGAAGATATTGCAATAATTAGCAATCAGGATTTGTAACAGTTTCCTTTGGTGTTTTGTTGGTATACTTTGTGTTATAGGTTTTGAGCTCTATTAAAATCATTATGGGATGCAGTTAGCTCAGTGATGCTTTTTGGTATACCTACTGTTCAAACACAAGGAAAACAACAAAGCTGCTTCAATTGGTTATTGAAATGTTTACTATCACCCTCTGGGTATCCTCTCTTAATTAGTTTTCCTGTTTCTGATAAGGTAGCATGTTCTGTTTTAGAGAAGTTAAATGTCATTTCTGTGACTATATTCCTTAATTAAATAAACTTTTTATTTGGGGTGGGGGGGAGGTACAACACATCACATTCTTAGAGGGAGATTTGGTTCTTTTCAGTTAAAAATATACAAATACCAATATTTCAGTTATGTATTTTAAAGCACCAAATCTCAAAAAAATTATTATAGAATATAATACTTTCATTTCCACTTACAATGGTAATTATTAGAGAAAGAACAATTAACTCAATGTCTTTTAAAGATATCCATTTGATATTTGCCTTTTGACTTTCAGTGTTTCAAATAGGATATGTAGCTGTATCATTGTTCTTTCAGTGAATAGGGGGCATCATCTTATGGCCTCAGAAGAAAGAAGAAAAAAAATAAGGTTTGAACAATTGTTCAATAATTCCTTCAGGAAATTTAAGAAAACAGGTGCTTTCTGGTAGGTACGATGTCTGTTGATAAGTGTGTCTTTCTGACCAGCAGAGGTCACTCAATTTAAGTGAATAATAACTTCAGCTTCCAAAAAAGACAGCAAACGTGATGATCCTATTAGTTACTTGCATAAACCCTACTTTCATCTGTTGTGACACATGCTTGCCTGCAGAGAGAGACAGTTCCTTGGGGCCCAAAGACCTTTCCAAACATGGAGCCAAAAATATCCTGAAAGAAGAGGTAAAAACACTGCATTTAAATCTATGTATTTTTGGATATTACACAGATCTTTTCTACCAGTTAACAAAAAAGTGAGAGAAAAAATTGTCTCCAGTAGAATGTGGCACATCACATTCTGCCACAGAGAGGCAGCCTACACCAAAAGATGGGAGTTAGAGCTACTTGGTTTCTAGGAAAATAACATTTAACCCTATATTTTAAAAACAATGTTGTGTATAACAGGTTTAGAAAACAGTAACGTCTGGCAGTTTCGACAACTAGCAGTGTGAAAGCACTGAGATTTGAAAACGATTTGATTTTTGCGTTTGTGACATTTTGTGTTTCTTAAATGTGCATGTGGTTATAAATTTAAAAGCATAGGTGTAAAACCCAAATTACATTCATGCTTGGTATGCTAATGAATTAATAATCCAGGAGTAAAATCTTCTAAATTTATTACATAGATCTCAGTTTATTTCATATTATAGACCTAATTCACCTGGTAGGGAAATGTCATGTTCAGGTAAAGCATAACATTTTCATTTAATTAACATGATACTTGTTTGGCAAATTTGATGCATTTGGAAGGTGCTAGAGACACCTAAAGAAGATTAAGAAGGCAGTGTGAAATAGTTGTTAAAACCACAGAGCCAGTCACAGCTCAACAATTAACTTGCTTTCCTCTACAATTTAAATAGTTTTATTTATTTTTTCTTTCTTCTCAGGAATGAGACACATATTAAAAGTGGTTAAATAATTTGATTCTTACTCCTTGTATGACTTTGTGGAGATTGCTTAACTTTTCTGGGCCATTTTTATCTCCTTTATAAAAGGAACTAAAACTTAATAAGGTTTAGAGAAATTATGAAGGTTACATGGCTAGAAAATTTGAACTTGAACTTAGATTTAAAATTTATTTTGGAAAATAATAGACCACAATGAAATAGAGGTGGTAACATACTCAGACATCAATTGCAACTACCATGACCATAAGTTAAGTCATGCATATTTGGCCCAAAATTGAAATAGCATGACATGTCCGTGACAGAATTCATAATGGATTAAAGGATATGCACTCAGAAGTAAGTATGTTTTCTACCTTAATAATGTCTCCTGCTAATCTCTTTTCTCAGAGAACAATTGTCCTAACCTTGTTAACCAAAATTTCTGTGATATATCATCTAAACATCATTTTCACATTGTAAATAGAAATATGAATTCAAAGTGTCCATTTTTCCATAGACACCTACTGAAAAAGAAAATATGTACCTTGGCCAGTGTTGCTCAGTGGATAAAACACCAGCCTGCAGATTGAAGGGCCCTGGGTTTGATTCTGGTTAAGGGCGCACGTCCAGGTTGCAGGCTCCCCAGAAGGGGGAATGCAGGAGGCAGCCAATCCATGATTCTCTCTCATCATTGATGTTTCTCTCTCTCCCTCTCCCTTCTTCTCTGAAATCAATAAAAATATATATTAAAAAATAAAGTATAATGAGACGAGAATGATTAAAAATCTTAAAGTTGCAGGAGTAGATTCTATTGGACTCCTAAATTGATGGTTCCTTCCTTTGGTTCAGTTTAGCTCAACAGGACTGATAGAGCTATACCACAGACAGGCACAGAGAGAGGCACAGTGATTCAGATATATTCTAGAGGAAATGATAGTCTTATCCGTTATCTAAGGTTTATTCTCTAGATTACTAGGTATTGAGATTATTTGAGCAAGAAATGATTTAATGTTAAACTATAACATTTGAGAATAGCTACATACTAAATTGTTATAGTTCAGATGTCTAAAGCAATAGGTTTGGTTAAAATTATGTTTTCTTGGTTCCACTTTCAGAGAATGCGATTTATATTTTTTGGTATGAATCCAAGGAATCTGCATCCTAACATTAATCTGGGTTATTATAATGCCTGTGATTCATGAACCACTTTGAGAAAGACTAGTTTAAAATATGTAATGCTAAATAAGAGGTTTTTTTTTTTTTTGCTTTTTTTAGTGTTGCTATTTAAAACCATTGAACAAGTTCAGCCAGAGGCCAGTGGAGAAACATGCCCAAAGCCACAAAATGTCTGTGAATAGGCCTAGTGGGTCATGGAGATGAAGCCAGATGAGGAAACTCTTAACTATTTGGAAACAAACATTATTAATATAAATAAATCCCACTGTAATTCTTCTTGGTTAAAATTAATTAGTGTTAGATGAGAAGGCTTGCAAGCGAAGATCCTGATGAATTCTCATAGTAACGTATTATTCCCATGTGAAGGTGTGGGAATAGGGTTAGAGAATATTTTATGTTATATAATCACAGGAAGGGAACACTGTTAAAGAAAAAATTCTTATTTTGACTTAAATCTTTGTACATTTAAGTCACTGAAAATGAACAAGAAGCTTTCTGAGATATTCAGTGGTTAACCTAATAATTTTTGTTCAATCTCTGACGCATGTAAATAAAACATTTGTGCAGCAAAGCATAAAACCCCATCTGTCATTCATTTACTCTATACAATGTTTGTCTTAAGATGCAGAATTTATTTATTTAAGTCACAAATGAAAGCATTAACCTTTGTTTAATTGACTTGTCACTATATAAATTATGCAGACTCTTCTTTCTAAAAATGCTAAACTCTGAGTTTAGCTTTATTCTAGTAATCCCAGTCAAAAGAAGATTCAAATAGAAACTCTTCTAGGAGCCTAACCATTTTCAACAAGCTATGAAAATGGCAAATAGTAATTTTAAAGAGTTTTGCTATAATCACATGTCATTTGCTATATAGCTTTCATAAAGAACTTAGTTTGATTAATATTAATAGAATGTTTTAGTTATTTTAAAAATACAGTTGATATATATATATTTAAATAACTGTACATAACTTGATGTATTACAAAGGCATAATTCTTATTTTTACATATAATAGTTAACAGAATAAGTGCCAGTCATAAGAGGGATTATCTTACTAATTTAGCCCTAAATGAGTATAAATATAATGATGGTGATCTAAGAGAACTTGAAATATATGTTGAGAATTATTCTACTTTTTTGCTTGGATAAATTTTTTGGCATTATAACTCCAAACTTTTAAATATGGACAGTGGAATATAAAAGCTAAAATTCAATTATGAAAGAAAAATTTATTTCTAATATGTAAAGCCAATTGTAAGGTATTTTATTTGCCTTGATGACAATTTTGTATTTTATTAATGTCTTGATAACTTTGTTCATTCATCAATAAAAATCCCTCTTGTGTTACATTTTTGCATACTACCTACTAAGAGTGGTGTTAGATGAAAGGTGATGATCCTTCCTTCCTTGCTGCTGGCTGGGGCTTCCCTTCCCCAGCTGCTGGCTGCTGGCTGGGGTCTTCCTTCACTCCACGCTGGCCCCTGGTGGTCAGTGTACATCATAATAAGCGATCAGTCTCCCAGTCAAACTCCCTTGGGGACAATTTGCATGTTAGGCATATATATATATATATATATATATATATGTATATGTATATATGTATATGTATATGTATTTATAATAGTTAACAGAATAAGTGCCAGTCATAAGAGGGAATATCTTACTAATTTAGCCCTAAATGAGTATTAATATAATGATGGTGATCTAGAGGAAATGTTCATCATATGTTTTAATACATATTTAAATCTATGTATTTTTGGATATTACACAGATAAATATATATATGCCTAACATGCAAATTGTGCATGTTAAGATATATCTTAATATATATATAATATATAATATATATGTAATATATATATATCTTAAAACATGTAATACCCATTTTGTTTTTGGACGGAGAAGTTAGTAGGATGCTAAAAATTACATGGAACTTTTGGTTACAAGTTTATGCATTAGTGGGGCTTTGTATTTTTTCTCATCACAAATATACTAAATTTAATAGCTTGTGCAATTCTGTAGTCAAAATCTGAAATACCACTTAATCAAATCAAGTCTTAGAAGTAGAAGGAAAGTTTTAAACCTAAATATAGCTTTGACATTGATTATAATACTTCCTCGGGTACTAATCTTTTGTTTTTGCTATTATTTTATTTGTAGAGCTGAAGGATAAAATAAGTGTGAGAAAATGTGTTCCATAAAAATTTGAATTCTCTAAATGACATTTTAAAGCCATGTAATCCATTTTAATGAACAATTTCATAGATCCTTTTTAATTTTTAAAGGTGTGCTCACATATGGGATATTTACTTTTCAGTAGCTATCTGAGTATTTATAAGTATAATTGACTACATGATTTATAAATTTCAGCTTATTATGAAAACAGCCACATTTTAACCTGAAGTTTTGCAGCTTTATTTATAGAAGTAGCTATTTCTGAGTCCATTCTAATGTATCAAAATGAATTTTATTTTACGCATTGCTCCTGTTCTATTCCATTTTTTTTGCCCTATAGCATTGGTTGACATTTCATAGAGAGAGTTGGCATAGGACTGGGAAGTATGTAATTATAAGAATCACCTGCTCTTGAATTTCGCATTATGTAGTAGCCCTAATTCAAGCAGACTTTTCATAGGTGTTTGATTTGGAATGAGAAGTTTTCTTCTTTCATGACCAGTGATTAAAATGTGGCATTTTGGTACATAAGTAGAAGATAGCTTCTGCATAATTACAGCTGTGAATCAGAGCTGGTGAAACAATGTAAGTCTTTGACCTGTATCATATAAGCAATAGTATATGTAATTGGAGTTATATTTTAAGAATAAGACCATTAATTTCTTTCGAATGCTCTGTAGCTTAAAGCAAGCTAAGTGCTAAAATACAGTAAGATGCATATTTTGCTTCATTTAATGTGTCTCAAAGGAATTCTAATATAGAGAATCCACTACAACTACATGTGAATATTTTCTTTTTTTACTAACTTATAACCATGAATGTAAATATTTATCAGTTACTGTAGCATGGTTGTAAAGGCAGGCTATAGACTATATTTCTTCATAATTAAAAATGAAACTCACCGTTACAATAGTATTTGGATACTTACCTGTTGTATTAAGCTTTATAAATCTTTGTGGTTGAAGTTGCAATTTTCAATAAATTGACTATGGAATTATGCACCCTATTCTTGATTATAATTTGTGTCCTTTTTTTAGATACTGAAGTAGTTGGTATAATCCCCCATATATAGTTTAGTTTGTATATTTAATTCTGTCTGTAAAGATGTTGTATATGCATAGCCACATTATCTCTCTGTAGTATAAATTATATTATCCAAAGTCATCTATGCCCTTGTTTTATAATGATTTGCTACAACTTTTTATGTCTCAGTAAGTCAAAACACACTAGCTTCTGTCTTATTCAATTTGGGGTGCTATAATAGAAACACCATAGACTGGGTGGATGAAATAATAAAAATGTATTTTCACAGTTCTGGAGTCTGGGAAGTTCCAGATCAAGGTGACCAGTATGCTGACCAATTTGATAATTTGATTCCTAATGAGAGACCTCTTCCTGGTTTCCAGATAAACATCTTGTTATCCTCACATAAGGGAGGGAGGGGAGGAATAGAGAGAGAGAGAGAGAGAGAGAGAGAGAGAGAGAGAGAGAGAGAGAGAATGAATAAGTTCTAATGTCTCTTCTTATATGGACATCAATCTCAATATGAAGACCCCACTAACCCACTCTTGAGACCTAATCACAGACACCATCTCCAAATACTATCCATTGGGGATTAGGGTTTGAACATATGAATTAATTTTCTGGAAACAGAAGCATTCAGTCCATAGCAACTTCCTACAAGGGCTTTATAGCTTTGAATATCTATTCTATTAATTGATTTGGTACTAGAATGATTAAACCAGAGCCAAATGTCATCTTCTATTTTAAATTTGAAATGTCCTATGTGAATAAAGTGAAAGCATTAAATTGTGTTAAATGAAGATATCAAGTCTATAATAGTCTTGAAATTAAGACATCAAAATTCTTCAAAGTAAATGGTTTTGAATTGTGTGTTTACTAGGGAGATAGAGGCATTGACTTTGTGTTCTTTTAATACCTGAACATTTAGTCTACTATTTCACTATTCAATATTCTATGCTCAAAGTTTTTATTTTTTCTCTCCACATAGTGTCTTGTCAATTCCTCTAATTTAGTTTTATTCATCACCACTCTTCTAAAGTTCTATTCTACATGCTCAACAATAACCTCACTATATGTCTCCTCTTGAAATAGTTGACATAATAGACATACCGCTAACACTCTTAAAATACAAGGCTTAGCATGTGATAGGCACTCAATAAGTATTGGTAAATACATAAATAGAGAAAAAAATCATTTTCTCTCTGAGGTGTTGTATTAGCTACTTTTATTCACGAGATTGTTTCCTTCTTTGAGTTTTCTCTTCCCTGTCTATATGCAACCCCCAGGTTTCAGTCCTGTTATTTAATCTTATCTCTTCATACACTTTCATTTAGAGAAACCTCAGCTATTGTTGCTACATAGCTAACTCCATACTTTTTCTTGAGACTAGGTTTCTGGTGAGCTTCAGTTACATGTCTACAGTTGTCCTCTGGACATTTCCATTTGGATATCTTACCACCTTTTAAAAGACTAGAACACATGATGTTTTTCTTTAATGGTATCCTCCTCCTATGTTTCCACTTTTTGTCACAGGATTTCCTTTTTCATAGCTGTTCTTCATTTTCATCTTTTTCTATTCACATGTTTGTTGTATATCTTAGAAAACATTCTGAATTGGTCTTTGTTTCTCTCGTCAATGTTAGTAAATGACTTGTTAGTTTTCCTGAAACATCATCTTCAAGTCATTCCATCCTATAAATTACTGGTGGAGTTTATTTCTTTAAGCTATCTCTGTCTTCATTATTCTCCTTGAGTCTAAAACCTTCAAGAGTTGTCCACTGACTATGGATCTGGTTTACAATAGATTTTTAAAAAATTACCAGGCAATGTTGTTTAAATAAAATCTTACATGAGACCCAAATCAATAAAATTGTCAATGTAGAGTTGTTTGATTGGTAAGTCATGCCTCTACTTAGGCATTATCTACATATTGTTCTCTAGGCACTTCTGTGGAATTTTGGGACAATTTAGAATATAATTTGAAGCCCATTGATACTAGTACAAAATCTTTATTTAGGAATAGGTCTTGTTACATTCAACCAATCTCTTTACTACCTCAATTGATCCATGTAAATTCCATCCTTGCATCTTGACTTCTATCATGTTTAGTGCCCAGAATGCTATTAAACCAACTTTCTGCTTCTTTAAGTCGTATTCTTATCTCCAAATGCAGTTCAGTCACTACTTCTTCACTGGACATCTGAACGAATATTAGAAAATTAAAAGAGTTGAGTATCTTTTTCCTGATGTATATGTATCTTGAAGGGTACTGTTTTCTTTGAAATTACTTTTACATTACATTTAATTATTGTATAGACAGATGTCACTATTTTATGCTTATCATATTTCAAAGCCCTGAAATGAATGATTTTAAGCACTTAAAAAGATTGTATCTAAGATTGTCTCATGCTAAATTTATACACAAGGAGAACAAATCTAAGAATAATATCCATGTGACCAAAATTTTTACATTTGTTTTCTCTTAGGACTTGCTTTATAGAAAACTTGCTCCATACCCTTCTTTGTTTTAAAGTTTCAAAGAGATTACTCCTGGTCCAGCAACATAAGAGGTTTGTCAATTATATTTATTTTTTATGAATAACATAAGAATAGAATAGTTTCCAAAAAGTACTAAAGATATCTACATTAAAGTCCTTTTCATATATTTTTTCATATTTTGCCACTAATCAAAATATTTTCACTAAGGAAGGATTTTTAAAAGATATATTATGATACCTTTAAAGAACTATTTAAGAATTTAAAAATTATTTAACAATTTATTTGTCTCTAAGTATCCTTATAGATAAATTAGTGGTCTTTTGGGGGAATTAAAAGCCAACAAGTAAAGTCAGCAACTATTTAATTATTCATTTTATTTTCCTTTTTTCCTGATATTATAATGTTACCCACTTTTTACAGTGCTAAAATATCATTTAGATTGTAACATTTTAAGTAAATAGAAAAGCATACATTCAATAAAAATAAACTTGTCATTAACTACTGAGGAAAGGAATATTCACTGTAGTTTGCACTGAGGATTAATTAAAATTAATTGCTACCAGCTACTATAAAATATTTCACTCTCAGTAGTTAGCAGGGTAGGAATGGGGAGTTATTTCATCCCAAATGGGGAATTAAGACCTATTGTGAATACCATTTCTAAAACATCTTCTTACAATAAGGAGGCCTATAGCTTAAATGAACCTTTTATTTACTATAAACTACAGCATCTACATTTATTCAAAGATATAAAAGATCAAACCTTGATTTTACTAAACATACATTGATGTTTCTCTTTCTCTCTTTCTCCCTCCTTTCCACTATCTCTAGGAATCAATGGAAAAATATCCTTGAATGAGGATTAACAACAACAACAACAAATAGCAGTTGGTTATTTTTTTAATTTAAATTCTTTATTGTTGAAAATATTACATATGTCTCCTTTTCCCCCATTGATCTCTCCTTTTTTTCCCCCATTGACCTCTCCACAGCCATTCCCACCCCTCAGCACATGCCCTCACCCCTCTATTGTCTGTGTCCATTGGTTATGCTTATATACTAGTACATGCATACAAGTCTTTTGGTGGATCTCTTCCCCTGCTTCCCCTCCACCCCCCCAACCTTCCCTCTGAGGTTTGATGGTCTGTTCATGTTTCTATGTCTCTAGATCTATTTTTGTTCATCAGTTTATGTTGTTCATTATATTCCACAACAGTAAGTATCATGTGATACTTATCCTTCTCTGGATGGCTTATTTCACTTAGCACAATACTCTCTAAGTCCATCCGTACTGTTGCGAATGGTAAGAGTTCCTTTTTACCACTAAGTAATATTCCATTGTATAGATATACCACAGCTTTTTAATCTATTCATCTGCTGATGGGCATTTAGGCTGTTTCAAAATCTTAGCTATTGTAAATTGTGCTGCTATGAACATGGAGGTGCATACATATATCCTTTCTGATTTGTGTTTCTGAGTTCTTGGGATATATTCCTAGAAATAGGATTACTGAGTCAGCAGTAGGTTTTATTGATTGATTCACATTCTCTTGAGTAAGTTTCTTTTTTTTTTAATATATTTTATTGATTTTTTTACAGAGAGGAAGAGAGAGAGATAGAAAGTCAGAAACATTGATGAGAGAGAGACATCGATCAGCCGCCTCCTGCACGCCCCACAGTGGAGATGTGCCCTCAACCAGGATACATGCCCCCGACCGTAACCGAACCTGGGACCTTTCAGTCTGCAAGCTGACGCTCTCTCCATTGAGCCAAACCAGTCTCGGCTTGAGTAAGTTTCTGATCAAAAACATACATTTTTTTTTTTTTAGTACTAGATAAGGCTCTGCATTTTTTTCTCCTAGAATTTAAAGTTGTTGATTATATGAGAATATTTTAAAAAATAGTTAGGGAAAACTTTAATAAATTTAACTTTAAAAATCCTTTATTTAAATATTACAGAAAATTTAAATTCTCTTTAATAAAACAAATTCTCTTGAAATTGATTGAAGTTCTATAATTTATTTTAAATATATTTTATACTTTATTGAGAAGTGATTGATGTATAATATTAATAAGTGAAAGTTGTACAACATAATGATTTTGTGGCAATATAGATTGTGAAATGCTTATCTGTGGTGTGAAAGCTGCTGAGCTCTGCAGGGGGAGAATGGGTGACTATGCTAGACATTGGCTTCATCAGTGGGGAAATGCTGAGGTTGTCTCCAGAGCAGTCTATGTGAACTGAAGTTGCTCTACTGCATATCTATAATAACCTATAATAATAAAAGTATAATATGCTAATTAGACTTGATGTCCTTCCAGATGAAGCCAGGGCTATGAGGAAAGCCGGGGTCCCAGGTCCCTGCTGGTGGCCAGAGGGAAGCTTGTGTCAACAGCCAGAAGAAGGAAGGCCTTGCATGAATTTCATGCACTGGACCACTTAGTCTATAATAATAAAAGTGTAATATGCTAATTAGACCTAATGTCCTTCCAGAAGACTTTCTGAACTACCTTCTGGACCAAGCTAGAGCTGTGAGGAAAGCCCAGGTCCAGAAGGAAAGCCAGATCCTGGGTGCCAGAGGGAAGCCTGTACCAACAGCCAGGGGGAAGGAAGGCCTATTCTTGCATGAATTTCGTGCATTGGGTCTCTAGTCCTATAATAATAGCTTCTGGTTTTCTTCCTTATTTTTAGACTGTTCTGTACATTTCTGATTTGCCAGTCTGGGTGGGATGGGGTGAAACCAAACTTTCTGCAATGCTGGGAGAGGCTGGAGAAGCTGGTCACTCACCCTCTCTTCCTTTTCTGTGGAATTCTTTCTAGCTTGAAAGTTCCTTCTTGGTGCTGAGGACAGTTAGGGGGGTAGAAAGATGCAGGCACCATTGTTGTCTTTTGTCTCTTCTTGTACAATTATTCTCAGCTCTTTTGTTCCATTATGTTGCTAAAGCTTCCTAAGAAGATCATAGAGGTCTTCCAGAGTTGTGTTGTTGTGTGTTTTTACTTGGATTACTGTCAAGTCATTGGTCTTTGTTGGGGGAATAGAGAAACTGGTTTTCCCCACTTTGCCATTTTTTTCCCTCCAAAATATCATCAGGTTTTTCGTCAACAATTCAAATATATTATCCCACTCCCTTTGGGCCTGCAAAGTTTCTGATGAAAAATCTGCTGATACTTTTGTAATGTTTTCTTATACATGATAAGTCACTTTTCTCTTGCTGTGTTCAAAACTCTTTGTGTCTGACTTTTTGATAATTTGATAACAATGTATCTTGATCACTAAACAATATGCAATTATTGTTTTCTTCACTGTAGATAAGCATTCAAGATTTCTGAAGAAGTGTACTATTACATATTAATATAAATTAATATTACAAATTTCATTTTTTAAAATGTATTATTAGAGATATCTCTTATATATGTAATATTAACATAAATTAATATTACAAATTTCAGTTTTTTTAAAATGTATGTTTTTATATTTGATAGTATTATAGATACTATTTATATAATATTAATATAAGTTAATATTACAAATTTCAGTTCAATGTATCTTGGTGACTATATTAAATAATATGCAGAGTTTTTTTTTTCACTCTAGACAGACACTCAAGATTCCTGAAGAAATGTACTGTTACATATTTATATAAATTAATTATATTAATATAAATTAATTATATATTATTATTATATATTAATATAAATTAATATTACAAATTTTAATTCTTTTTTTAAATGTATTTTTTTACATTTGATAATATTACAGATATCTCTTATTTTCCCTCCTTTGCCTCCCACCTTCCAGCCTTTACCCACACCCTAGGTCTTCGCTACCTTATTGCCCAGGTCTATGGGATATGCATAACCTATATAATGAAGAGATAATATGCAAATTGACTATCACTCCAACACACAAGATAGCGACCCCCATGTGGTCAAAGATGCCTACCACTATATGGACATAAGATGGCCACTACAAGATGGCCGATAGGGGAGGGCAGCTGTGGGAAACCAGGTCAGCAGGGGATGGCAGTTGGGGGACTGGAAGGGGATGGCAGTTGGGGGCAACCAGCCTGGTAAGAGAGGAAAGTTAGGGGTGACTGAGCCAGCAGGAGACAACAGTTGGGGACAACCAGGCCTGCAAGGGAGGACAGTTAGGGGCAACCAGGCTGGCAAGGGAGGACAGTTAGGGGTGACCAGGCTTGCAGGGGCATTTGGGCCAGCAGGGGAGCAGTTAGGTATCTATGAGGCTGGCAGAGGAGTGGTTAGGGGGTGATCAAGCTGGCAGGCAGAAACAGTTAGGGGCAATTAGGCAAACAGGTAGGTGAGTGGTTGGGACCCAGCAGTCCTGGACTGTGAGAGGGATGTCCCAGATTGGAGAAGATGCAGGCTGGGCTGAGAGACACTGCCTGCCCCTGTGCATGAATTTCGTGCATGAGGCCTCTAGTAAGTATATAAGTTCTTTGGTTTATCTCTTCTCTCCCCCTCAGTTCTTAATTTTTAATATTTAAAAATATTTTTTTGATAAATTGATAATAGATAATTATAAGGTTGATTTAAAGTATAGTTTACTTTTGATGTTCATTTCTATTTTCATTTTCAAATGCTTACATTATCTTTGTAGAAAAAAATGTGGTTGTACCTATAAAATATATTTATTTTTAAATATGCCTTAAAACCTGCTTTTAAAAATTCAATTTTATACCTTAGTATTAAAGTTTGTGGGATAGTAATTCATATCCTTTGGAAATGTGACTTAAACTTTTCTTTCAGAAATCAGTTTTGCACTTCAATTGTAAAGGTCATGGCACATTACTTAAAACCCCAAAGTGAATGCTTAGAAGCTACCAGTCATTTGCCATTCCATAAAAAGGTCTTTGACTCTCCCTGGACTACAACTTTAGTTTAATTTCTCCCTTCCTTCCTGCTTATAGAGCTCTTGATATTCCTATGAACTTCCTCAATCATGAAGTTTTGGAAGACTGTTAAGGTCTGTCCTGGAAAATCTGTTTTCAGCCTATTGTATTAGTTCTTGAGATACCTATCAAAGGTATACTTTGCTCTATGATGTGTTGAGAGAATTCAGGTTAATCTTGTTAGTAGTTATTATATTTAAATAGAAATGAATTCCTGAACCTTAAGGACTAGTTTCAACCAGAAAGATATATTATGAATCATTTTCCTGGTGTCCATAAACTCTTTAAGAGAAAAGAAAAATATATTTTGCTCATACATTTGTGTATTTTCCTATCAATAGTTTTCATAATACACTAAAAAGGAACTGTAACCAACTCTTGCAAATAAAGTTTAAGAATTACTGTTTTTTTGCCAAAAGAATAACTTTAACTATTGATAATTCAGAGAAAGAGAAGAGAATTATAATTTACTAGAGGCTCAGTACATGAAAATTCATGCACTGGAGAGCTGTTCCTCAGCCCATCTTGCCCCCCTCTCACAGTCCAGGAGCCCTTAGGGGGGGGTGGTGAATGACCTGATGATCAGGGGAAGACAATGCCCCCATCACACCTCTGCTCCTGCCATTGCTGACAGTGCAAGCGTTGCCCAACCCTGCTTACCTGAGCCTCGGGTAGCCCTGGGCTGCTAGGCAGACACCATCCAAGGCTTGCCTGTGCCTTGGGCCCACCCTGGGCAGCTGACATCAATGCTTGCCTGTGCCTTGGGCTGGCCCTGGGTGGCTGGGGAGATGAGGGGACTGGGCGCCACCAACTTGTAGCTGTGGGCACTGCCATCTTTGAGGGTGTGGCAATTAATTAGCATATTCCCTTCTTATTGGCTGTAGGTGCCACCATCTTTGTGAGGGTGTGATGGTCAATTAGCATATTCCCTTTTTCTCATATAGGATACCTTACATGAGGTAGTATAGTCAAGGAAAAAACTAAGCTTTGCCAATGCTAGTTGTTATAACTGCAAACATTTTCATTGCTTTTCTATGTACACTTGTTTTAACACAGAACTTATTTATGGAATTACCTATTAAATTTTTTTTAAACACATGATATTTTATACAGACAATGGAATACAATGGTAAAAAAGCTGGGTGAAATATATAATTTTTGCAGTGACATTGGGTGATAACTTGAAAGTAACAATATCAAAAATAGGGAGAGTGAATAGATTTCATATTCATGATAATTAGGTTTGACCTACCATATTAGAGTCAATTAATGAAGAAAATATTTTTTCTAGACATAAATTTACTACATTACAAAATTTTAAGATCACTGGTACAGAAAAAAGACAGAAGATGGCCTATTCTAATTCTCAGGGCAAAAATATGAATCAGACTCATTCGTTTTACCTAGTTTAAATTCAAAACAGCATTTTTTAAAATAGTTTACATTGAAATACATTCATTTTTTTGTGTGTGTTTCAACATGCTAAAAACTTATCTAAGCTATCCCTATTTTTAATATGAAAAAGAGTTTTTACATAAAACATAATTTTAGTATAACTATAAAGGCATGGAAAATCTCACCCACATGAAACTTGTATTTTTCTACTCTTTTCTGATTGCAATTTAAAATTTTATTATTTGTTAAAATTAGTATCTTAACATTCACTTGTTGATAAAGAACTATGCCTGCAACCAAAGAAAATATTTTATAAACATTCTTATATCTGATTATTAGAATAACTCATATTTTCTTTCTCATATTCTCCTAATAAACAAACATTGGTTTACCAATCTAAAGCCTCTGGTTTATAAGTTGTGATTTGTTGATTAGAATTGCTAGAGGAGAGTCAGTAATAATAAAGATAATAAGGAAAATAGGTGTGGCTTTGAATTCCCAGCAGTAAAATTATCAACTATGTATTTTCTTCTCCAAGAAAGTCAGAGATTGTTGTTTCTGACAATAAAAATTTTATTACATGATAAATGCCAAAATGTACTCCCTCTGGCCTTCTCTTTCTCCTGATTCCTCCTGGTTCCACGGATGTTGCTTCTGCATGTCCAATGTGTTCCTTCCCTTAGCTTCTACTGTGCTAACACATTCTGACTGGAGATGGGCCCTTCAGTGCAGTGATGGTTCATCCTCACTGATTCGGTCATTGATGTTGACCTAGTCATTCCTGAGGCAATTGATATTGACCTATTTATGTTCCTGAGCACAGAGTAGTTCCACTCTAGAAGAAGAGAGGTATGGCTACAGAAGCATCTATTTTTCATTCAGTTTTTTAGAGTCCCAGTTATGCTATTTTCCTTGATCATTGTTTTTTCTTTAGCATCTTTGTTCAGTTCTAAAAGTTGGAAGAATGAAATATTGAGATCATATTAATGAATAGTCACATGTATAAAAAAATACCACAAGGGTTGTTTTAATAAGCTTAGGGTACCCTAAACTCTTTCTTCCTTCACAGTGAGCTCTCTGCTCACCAGGTATTTTATGGAGAGAGATATTAAATGGTTGGTTTCTTCAACATAGGTTAAACATATTAGTCCTTGGAGAAGATCATGTATATCAGTTTGTATAGTCATTACACATCAAAATTGGTCCTTTTAAAAGTGGAAATAAGATTACCTATTGACTGCTTTTGGTGATTAGTCCTGATGTCCCTAAATGGATTCATATTTTTGCCCTGAGAATTAGAATAGGCCATCTTCTGTATTTTTTCTGTACCAGTGATCTTAAAATTTTGTAATGTAAATTTATGCCTAGAAAAAATATTTTCTTCATTAATTGACTCTGATATGGTAGGTCAAACCTAATTATCATGAATATGAAATATATTCTGAGTAGCTGTTGTCAGTAAATGTAAAAAAATCAATTATTCTAATTTAGTTGATAAAGGAGATGATCTTATTCACCTTGTAAAAGTGGTGTTACTTTTGTATTCCTAATTACTGTCTGTCTACTTTTATATTTGAAAGTTACTGTTTTTCTGTATAAAATAGCAAGTATCACAACCACTATCAATTATTACATTTCCCCTTTGCAATAATAAACATTACACTTGAGAGAGGAGAGAAGGAAGTCTCCTAAATGTACTTTTCAAATATAAACAACAGTGTTAAATAGGATTTTTTTTAATGTGTGACACATACTGCTTTATATTTTATGAAAATATTTATCAGTTTCTTGATGATAAAAAATAAAGATAGGGATATAGTTTTTTATGAATGCAAAGAACTTCACATCATTAAAAAAAAAGCCCTAGCTGGTTTGGCTCAGTGGATAGAATGCCAGCCTAAGGACTGAAGGGTTCCAGGTTTGATTCCAGTCAAGGACACATGTCTAGTTTAAGGCTTGTTCCCCAGTGGTTGGTGTGCAGGAGGCAGCTGATCAACAACTCTCTCTGATCATTGATGTTTCTGACTCTCCCTCTCCCTTCCTATGTGAAATCAATAAAAATATATTTAAAAAACAACAGCCCCCCAAATACACACACACACACACACACACACACACACACACACACACACACAGAGAGAGAGAGAGAGAGAGAGAGAGAGAGAGAGAGAGAGAGAGAGAGAATGTCATTTATTTTAAATTCTCAGATGATTTGCTCTCAATCTTGTATTACTTTCTTTGTGGTGGCCAAAAAGTGGACTAGAAAAGTAAAAACAATATCAGACATATTTCTTTGTGTGTAAAAGCTGTTTATTTAGCTTCTTTTGAAAGGAAAGTATAGAGCTCAGTGCCGCATGAATTAGCAGCTAAGCTTTAAAATTATGTTTTACTAAAGGCTCCTTGGCCTGGCCTGCAGACATCCCCCGAGGGACCTCAGATTTGTGATAGGGTCCCCACTGGTGCACAATGAGGGCCAGGGAGAGACCATGGGAAGTCTCCAGGACATGTTTGGCCTCTTTTGCCCAGTCCTGATTGGCTGGACTCCAGCAGCAAGCTTACCTACTGGTCAGAGTGTCTGCCCCCTGATAGTCAGTATGCATCATAGAGACTAATCGAACAGTCGAATGAAGAGTCAGACACTTAGCATATTAGGCTTTTATAATATAGGAGTTCTGTAGTTGAAATAGATGAATTGATAAAGTTGATGATTTGTTTTTTATCAATCTCTAAATATTATATACATATTCTATATATAAAAGCCTAAGTGACCATTGCAACCAAAAACAACAGAATGAATGACTGAACAGACTACATGGGGTGACCAGGCCAGCAGGGGGTTAGTGAGGGATGAACAAACGACTTGGCAGCAGGTTACATGGGATGTCCAGGCCAGCAGGGAGTTAGTGAGGGATGAACAAACAACCGAGCAGCAGGCTGTGTGGGGTGACCAGACCAGCAGGGGAGCAGTGAGAGATGACCAAAAAATTGAACAGCAGGCTCATGGGGAGTCAAGGCTGGAAGGGGGGGCAGTTAAGGGTGACCAGGATTGCAGGGAGAGGAGTGAAGGGCAACCAGGCCTGCTGAGGGGTGGTAGTTAGGGGTGACCAGTGTGGTGGTATGAGGCAGTTGGAGGCAACCAGGCCAGGAGGGGGGCCAGAGGTGACCAGCCTGGAGTAGTTAGGGGTGATCAGGCAGGCAGGCAGGCAGGTGAGCAGTTAGGAGCCTGTGGTCCCAGATTGTGAGAGAGATGTCTGACTGCCACACAACCTCTGAGGGGTCCCAGATTGGAGAAAGTGCAGGCTAGGTTGAGGAGACCCTCACATGCATAAATTTCATGCACCGGGCTTCTAGTCTGTGTGTGTGTGTGTATGTATATATATATATATATATATATACATATATATATATATATATATGTGTGTGTGTGTGTGTGTGTGTGTGTGTGAGAGTGTATACGATATATATAAAAAATCTCTGTCTAGAGTGGAAGGTCTTAAGATATACCTTCTGTGATATAATAGTTAATGATTATATGTTGAATTAGGAAATATAATGCCAGTTTATTCTGTAATATTAAATCCTTACTTTCTTTACTATTCATAAGAATATTACTCTCTTCATTTATGTATTTTCATTCATTTTAGTTGACCACTGAAAGATCAGAGACATATTTGACTTTCATTCCTAAATAATAAGATGTCTCTTAGTTATAAATAAGACTTTATATTGTCTTATGAAAAATATTGGCATCATAATTTTCAAGAAAATCTGAATTGTTTTATTTTATTGGATATCTATCATTTTTCTCTTTATACATTTATTTTCTTAATGTGCCTTTGCCCTAATTGAACTTAATTATTTTAATATCTTTATGGATATTTATAATTTAAAAAAAATATATATATAAAGCCAGCATCAGTGATGACCAAAATGACCAGAGACCAGAACACCATGACCCCTTACCCAGGCTGGCCTTTCCCCACTGCAGGGAGTGGTTAAGGGGCCCCTAGACAACATGATAGGTTGCAAGTTTGATGGGGGAAAGTCAAAGAAATAGGGGGGAAAGCCTTAAGGGCCTGCGGGATGGGGGTGGTCAGCCAGGATAGGTGTGGAGTGTGCTGGGGAAGGAAGAGGAAGATCCAACTGGAAAATGGCTCAGCACAGTGCCTTTCTCATTGTGAACCAGGATGGTGCCAGCCATCGATTGAATTGGTGGTTGTTTCATGAGTGTGCTTGTGACTGATACGTTCATGGCAGCAGCAGTAATCCCAAAACTTCACTAATTCCAATAGTCCCAATGTCAAAGAACAGAAAAATCCTCTCCAACTAGAGGCCAGGGACATTGCAACACAACTGAAGGAAATACCACTTAAAGAGGAGCTAGAAACACCAAAGTATATGATCAGAGGATTATGGGATTTTGGAGAACTCCTGGGCATGTAGGGCTAGAACATGAGCCTATTACTGTGCATATACATAGTCACCCCTATAGTCCTCAGTCTCACAATGACTTCTGGTGGGAAATTATTTGTTTGTTACCTTGGTTTGAAGCAGAGGACAAGAGCCTTGAGTATGACAGCTCTATGAAGAGTACACATGCACCTCCCAGGAACTGCAGATGAAGTGCACTGCATCGAAGCCTTCAGTTAAACTATCAAGATCTTTGAAGAGCAGGGCCAGACTCAAGAGAAGTGCAGCAAGGAGTATCTGGAGCGCTTCCATGAGGGCAATGAAAAAGAGATGCAGAGGATCCTCTGAAATCGAAATGTCTCAAGTCTCACATCACCGAAATCCATGAAAGCTGCATGAAGCTGAAGCAGGAGCTGTGGACATAGGCCATGGACAGCCAAGATAAGTGCATGAATAGCCTGAAGCCAGACCTCATGCAGCTGCACAAGATCCAAGACTAGTACCTGGTATGGCTCACCCAGAAAGGTGCCAGAAAAAGAAAATCAACAAGTGGTTGGGAATAAAAAATGAGACTAAAGACCACTTTGCACTGATGGAGGATGAGGATGACCTCGCCCACGATGAGGAACAAACCTGGTATATGGGCAAGATCAACGGTTTGCAGGCTGAGGAAATGCTGATTGGCAAGAAGGGTGGTACCTTCCTCATCCGTGAGAGCAGGCAGACTGCCATGCCTGCTCTGTGGTGGTAGACAGCAATACCAAGCACTGGTGTCATCTACACACCTCACTGGCTTGGGTTTTGGGAGCCCTATGACTTGTACAGGTTTCTGAAGGAGCTGGTGCTGCGTTATCAACGCTCCCTCCTGCCACAAAACAATGCACTTACTGTCACACTGGCACATCCCATGTGAGCCCTGTTCCTCCTCCCCTCTGCAGCCTGCTGACTCATAAAGAGCAGGATTCCATCTTTCTGTCTGTCTGTCTCTCTTCTTTGTGAATCTGTCTTGATCTCTCCTTTGCTATCTCTGAGTCTCTCTCTTCCTGTCACTCTTTCTATCCCCATTTCTGTCTTCTCTGTCTCAGTCTCTGTACCTCTAAGTCTGTTAGAGGAGCGTATCTCCTTCACCCCATCCCCCTTTCCCCAAGAGCACTTCCCTCCCCTGGCTTTGGCTGCCCCACCAGTTCCTACAGTTCCCCCAAACACCCCTGCTTGTACCTGCCATGTTTACAAAGGCCCCTGGGGTGCTCAGCCCTAGCCTGGTGCCCTGATCTTTAAGTGATAGATTTGGGGTCAGGGCAGGAAGAAGACAAGAAGGAAATTCACTGGGCCACTTTCAAGAACTTCAGCTGTGACATTTGGGGCCAAGCGGGTCTCATCCCACAGACCCAACTTCCTTTCCAAATCCTGAAGTGAAACCCACACTGGTTACCCCCACATGGAGCTGCTGCCCAGAAGCCCTCCTCGCCTAAAAGCAAAATTGTTAAAAATAACCTCAAGAGCTGGGCCTTATCTGCCCCAGGCTTCCCAGGAACTGAGGCTGCTGCAGGTACAGTTGTGCCAGTCAAGATGCACCACTGCCCACAGCACCTCCACTCAATACAGATTCCCGATTTCTCCTTGATTATGTTGGATTCTGATTTTGTTTCCATTTTTGCCTTTTTTGGGGACAAGAACCCCGGTTTTCTATACTGCCATGGACTCCTCCATCCCCACTTGCCTGCCCAGCTAGGCTGGCAGGTGTTTTTTTTTTTTTTTTATGGTACATTGATACTAATGTGAATATAAAACATTGAACTCAAAAAGGGAAATGGGATAGCGATGAATAAGAAACTTTGGGGACAGTGAAGGGTAGTTTGTCCAGACTGTTGAGAGCTAAGAATTAGAGTTTAATTGGGATCAAAATTCTGCTAATAGCATCTGATGCCTGAAATCTGAGTACTCTACTTTTAGGTTTTCTAATTCAAGTTTTTGGAGACTCCTTTTTAAAACATTCCTTGTTGTAAAGTGTTTGTATAGAAGTGCATGAGTATTAAGTATTTGCTGTGTTTACCATGTTATAAAATAATTTTAGAGAAAAGAAAAAATCTATTGCTCTTAGCAATATATTACCACTCTGATATATTTCATCTAATACGGAAAAACCAAACTTAGCTAACTAAAAAATGATTTATTATCATGAATTAAAATCATTAACAAATAAAAATATTTGCCAACCACTGAATATGTTAAAAGTGTTGGAGTCATACAATAGAGGGGAGGGGAAATAAGTAAATAAATACTACTGCATCTTGAGACTACCTGCCTTTTCTCCCAGCTTACTCCTACAAGATTGGCATCTAGGATTTGAACTTTTAGGCAGGCAATTAGAAAGTTCTTTCTGAATTTCAGATTAATATTAAAGAAACAGCAAAAACAAAAGCAACTTAAAGGTACTGATATCAAGAGAGAGACAGAGAGAGAGAGAGAGAGCGAGAGAGAGAGAGAGAGAGATAAGAGAGAGAGAGAAAACAAGAAAAAAGGACAGAAAAAAAGGGAAAAGAACATCTTTGAAGAAATCTATATATCAAGGTTTTGCTAAGGAAATGGCTGAACCATATGACCATGGACACAAATTCACAAATTAGGTTGACAAGCCCCAGCTACCCCCAGAGAAATTCTAATCAACTTTTAATGCCCTATGTATGGTCAAAATATGAATGGGAAAGAATGGCAAACCACATTTGAGTCCAATACCTTTGGTAAAGGAAAGAGAGAGAGAGAGAGAGAGAGAGAGAGAGAGAGAGAGAGAGAGAGAGAGAGAGAAAGAAGAAGAAGGAGAAGAAGAAGAAGAAGAAGAAGAAGAAGAAGAAGAAGAAGAAGAAGAAGAAGAAGAAGAAAGAACAGAAAAAAAAAGGGAAAAGAACATCTTTGAAGAAACCCTATATATTACATGGAGAAGAAAACCTTAAACAATCTGACTTTAATGATTTTCATACAAGACACTATATTCATGTTATAACATCACTCAGTGGACTTTTATTTTGTCAAGAGTGCCTGTGAGGACTGTTATCTGAAATAAATAACATGCTTTTTCTTCCATTCTTTCCCCCAAACAACCTGGTCTCTGACCTCATAAACAATTCAGGTTGAACCATATTGAATTACAAATCCTGTAGGTCAACAGTGGTTGAATATTGGCAATTTCATATGGTTTGACCTAATACTATTCTTTGTTGTGTATGTCATACACTATCAGCCAGACTATTCTCCTTGACTCTTTTTAAAATAAGGATTTTACATTTTTAGAGTAGGTTTTCAGAAAAATTGTGCTGTAAGTACAAAGAGTATTTATTATTTTTTTCTCATACACTGTGCTGTAGGTGTTGTGTCTAAAATTATTGCCAAATGCATGATCACTTCAATTTTCTTCCTATATTATTTTCTAGAAGTTGTATAGATTTTGTTTTTCACATTAAGGTCTATGATCCATTTCAAGTTAGTGTTTGTATAAGATGTATAGTCTTTGTCTAGATTGCTTTTGTTTTTTTCCTGTAGATGTTTACTTGTTCCAATATCATTTGTTGAAAAGACTATCCTTTTCTCTTGAATTGTCTTCATTCCTTTCTCAAAGATCAGTAGTTTCTATTTG
>PVJN01026952.1:0-28544 GCA_004026805.1 Lasiurus borealis | reverse complement strand
TGGGGGGTGGGGAAGGCCGGGGGGAGGTCAATAGGGGAAAAAAGAGACATATGTACTATTGGTAATACAGTGGTACCTCGAGATATGAGTGCCCTAACATACGAGATTTTTGAGACACGAGCCATCGAGCGAGCGATTTTTGCTTTGAAATACGAGCAACATTTGAGATAGGAGTCATCGCGCGGATCGGCCGGCTGCACACGACCCACCCGTTTACCGAGACTCGAGTGTCTCATAGTTTCCCACGCCTCAAGGTTACGGAACGAATTAAACTCGTATCTCGAGGTACCACTGTACTTCAAACAATAACAATAAATAAATAAAAGTAAAATAAATAAAAAAAGAACTCGGCGGCTGCACAGCAGAGCGAGTGTACTGAGGCCACTTCTGTCCACTTGAGACGGGTAACCCTGGGTTGTGTAAATCCCCACCCCCACCCCACCCCCATTTCTAAAAAAAAGAATGATTTCCACGGCAGAGGCAGGCCCTGGCCGTTCCATAAACCCCCATGTCCAGCCAGCAGGGGAAGGGGGTGAAAGAGGGGGCAGCCTGCAGAAGCAGCAGGTGATGTGGTGGGGAGGAAGGTGGAGGGTCCAAGTATAGAGATGTGGAAGGCTACTGGCACCTCTCCAGACGCAGCCATCCCAGCCAGCCTGTCCACAGACAGCAGGATGCCCCTCGGTGGTGTGGCCACCCCTTCACCCTGAGCGAGGGGCAGGGCCAGCCCGGGGCTCCTGACCAAAAGGAAGCCGAGGTGAAGGCACGGGCAGCAGCCAGCAAACACTCCCCTGACCTGGCACAGAAAGGCCCTTCCTGCCACACTGGGCAGCCATGGCAGTCCTGGCACCTGGCACCTGGCACGGCGGCTCACAGAACCTGCTTTCATCCCCCAAAGCGGCCCGTCAGCCAAGTCCGGGCCCGGTGGGGAGGTGGAGGGGGTTGGGGGGAGATGACGGGGCACCTGCATCCCCAGCCGCTGGGTCTCCCAAGGCCCCGTCCAGGGTTAGGAAGCGGGTGGGCCCCGAGAATGCCTCCAGGACACGAAAGGCAGAGAGCGTGTCGCCCACAACTAAGTATCAGTCACATTAACACAGCGCATCGGGGGAAAGGACAGAGGACGCCACAGGCCACAGGGACAGGACAGACTGACTGACGCCCAGTAAGGGGTGGCTGCTCGAGCCATCCCACCCCGATGCCACCCTCATGGGCACCATCTACAGGGGGGCACGGGGTTCACCCTCATTCACAGACAGGACGCTACGGCGTGGAGGGATGCGAGGGGCAGATGCTGCGGCCACGAGCTGAGATGGCAAACGGCAGAGCCCACATTCAAACCCGGGCGCCCTCAGAGCCCCTGGGCTGCACTGCAGGTGGGTGCTGGCATCCGCTTTTTCCTACATAACCCGCTCCAGGCAGCAGGCGGGCACGGCCGCGGGCGTGCGTGCCAGTTCCGGTGCCCGAGCGGTCCTGGAGGTGGAGGTGGAGGTGGGGATGGTGTGCAACAATGTGAGCACACGTAACGCCACTGAACCACATGCGTACACATGGGAACACGCCACCCAGAACTGAGTATCGGCACAGACTTAATACACGGTATTTTAAGAAAGGATCATGGCGAGATTCCGTTAGAAGCTAATAAACTATATAACCCCCCCCCTATAAAATAATACACAGGTTCCTTAGGTTCAAACCCCTGCTCCCCACTTTCCAGCTCTGTGACTCCCGACAGGTTTCAGGGCCTCTCTGTGCCCATCTGTGAAATGGGAGGCACCGGGCATCGCCTCTGGGCGAGTGTCCAGGACTGAATGAACTCAAATCCAGGACAGACAGACAGACAGACCGACCCCGGGGGGCAGCCAGACTGTAAATGGCTTCCCAGATGCCCACCCCAAGTGCCCGACCTGGCCATTTAACGCCAACGCAGCCACCACAGACAGCCGGTACCGGAACGGACGGGGCTGTGTGCCCATCACACTCTATTTACAAACACAGGCGGCGGGCGGATGGGCTTGCCAACCTGGCATGGCCCCTTGGCACTTGGTAAGCGCTTGGCGAGCGGCGACGGTTACCATGAAGGAACACGGCACGGACCTCGCTTCATGGCCCACGAGAGGTGCCACACTTCTCCTTACGGCGCTGGCAACGCCTCCGAACACAGAGGGCAAGAGCAGAACCTCTGCTCCCGCTGGAGAGCCGTCCCCGTGAGCAAAGAAAACCCGGTCTGAAGCCCCCAGAGCCAGAGAGACGGTGCCTCGGCCCCCTGCTGGCGGACAAGGACTCCTTTTCTGAGCCTCGAATGCCGGCAGCACCAGCAAAACCAGTACCGCTCAGAGGTGACCGGCTTCTCTCTCCAGCACCAAGGAGGCCCCTCTCCTAAGCCCGCACCGCCTGCAGGAAGGCCACCTGAAGGCCATCTTCCACTGCAAGGTCCGTGACTGGCGACTGCACACGCCCCTCCACGGCCACACGCAGCCAATGCTCACCCAGACCGTGCTGTGCGGCTTCCATAAGACAAATCAAAGCACACGGGGGAGTTTCAGCAAGGACAGTGCCTTCCCCGCCGTGAGCACCACAGAAAGAGGAGCCGGCACAGAGGGGTGGAGTGACACTCACCCCAGGGCACACAGCCAGTGGGGTGTGAGCTGGCCAGCCCTGTCCCTCACCGCTCAGCTCCCCCCCGGCAGTTGGCCACGGGCCAGGGCCGTGAGTTCCACTGAGAGTTTTCCCAGGAGCGGGGTGGGGATCCTGGGGCCTCCAAACCCCAAACACGGAGCAGGAAAGAAGTCCAGACGAACGAGAGGTATTGGGGGAACGGCTGTGGGCCGTGGGCAGCCTCCCCCAGGTGGATCGGGGTTCGGGTCCTCGCGAGGCACCTTCCGCACTAGCCTGGGCGACCCACAGGCGCCCTGGCCAGCCGCCCGCCCTCCATCTCTCACTCCGGGGAAACCTGGCTCCTTGGTGTTTGCTGGGCCTGGAGCTGGGATGCTGCGCTGACAAAGCTATTTTTATTTTTATTTTTTAAATATATTTTATTGATTTTTTTACAGAGAGGAAGGGAGAAGGATAGAAAGTCAGAAACATCGATGAGAGAGAAACATCGATCAGCCGCCTCCTGCACGCCCCCCACTGGGGATGTGCCCGCAACCACGGTACATGCCCTTGACCGGCATCGAACCCGGGACCCTTCAGCCCAAAGGCCGATGCTCTAGCCACTGAGCCACACCGGTTTCAGCCAAGGTGGTATTTTAATCAACTTTATCCAAGTGTAATTAATATCCAGTCTTGAAACCTATAAATACTCATATAAACACGAATACAAATTAAAAGAGAATTTTCCTTTACCCTAGAAAGTCTTCCTGAGGCCCCTTTCGGAGTTTATCCACCAGCACCTGGTCATTCTCATCCGCTGTTCTGTCTTATTGAAGCTTAGTTTTGCATTTTAAAGAATTTCAGTAATCCTCTATCCACTGAGCCACACCGGTTTCGGCAAGAGGAGTGTTTTTAAATCGTCCGGCACGCCCTCCCTCGTCATGACCACTGATGCCAGAGACCCCACCTCTGGCCCCCCACCAACCACCTCCTCGTTTGACCAGGAAAGGGAGGCTCAGAGAGGCTCATGCTCTTGCCCAGCATCACACAGCCACATGGAACGGGACACGGGGGCCAGCTTCTGAAGCCCTGCCGCTGATCCAGCCCCCACAGGGCTCGGCTGAGATCCCGGGGACACTGCCGTCACCCCCAGGGCAGCACACCAGGTTACGACGTTATGTTTTAATTTTTTTTTATTGATTTTTTTTTTTTTTACAGGGAGGAAGGGAAAAGGATAGAAAGTCAGAAACATCGATGAGAGAGAGACATCGATCAGCCGCCTCCTGCACGCCCCTCACTGGAGTTGTGCCCACAAGCAAGGTACATGCCCCTAACCGGAATCGAACCTGGGACCTTTCGGTCCGCAGGCTGACGCTCTATCCACTGAGCCACACCGGTCTCGGCACGACGTTATGTTTTAAAACACATTTTTATTGACTTCAGAGAGGAAAGGAGAGGGAGAGGGAGAGGAGAAAGAATCCTTGATGGGCTGCCTCCTGCACGCCCCCTACTGGGGATGGAGTCTGAAATCAAACCTGGGACCCTGCAGTCCGCAGGCTGACACTCTATCCCCGGAGACACACCAGCGAGGGAGTGGCACCCGTTTTAGGGAGAAGACTCAGGAGGGAAGCACCCCCCCCGTCACAGCTGAGTGAGGGGCCAGCAGGAGTGGGAAGCCGGGCAAGCTGGCCCCCGAGCCGACGGGGAGGCTGGCCAGAGCTCAGGGAATTGAAGAGCCAGCAAACAGGGCTCTGCTCCCGCCTTCCCCAGAAGCTGTGTCTCCTGCCTCTCCTCCCGGCCCGGCCCAACCCACCCCGTGCCCCGAGAGCGGGCCTCCAGCTGGCCTTCCCCCTGCTCCCCCTCCCCCCCCCCAGGAAGGCTGTTCCCAAACCGAGGGCAGCCCTCCCGCCATCTTCCCCTCTGTTCGCGTCTCTCCGGGCTGGCATGTGAGAGCCCTGGTGACTGTGTCCCCAAAAATGAAGCCCCCAGCAAAGCGCCATCGCCCAGACCCCACTGTGCCTCCAGCCTCCGGGGGTGAGGGGGTCTGCCGAGGGGAAAATACCATCAGCAGGGCGGCGTGGAGGGGAACCAAGGTCTGAGAGAGCACAGGTCAGAGAGCCACACTCTGTCTGGCAGAGGCAGGGACACCACGAAGGAGTAACCGAGCACTGGGCCTTCTCTCCTGTGAACAGGAGTTCTCCCGGCAAGCACAGGAGGGGGCATTTCCGGGGAAAACAAACAGGATGTGGGCAAACCTCAGTGGGAGGATGCGCCTAGGGCCGTGGTCGGCAAACCGCGGCTCTCGAGCCACGTGCAGCTCGAGAGCCACAGCTTGCAGCTCCGTTGACTAAGGAGTTTGCCGACCGCTGTCCTATACTGCCCTTCACCCCTCTGCACACAATAAGCCACCATTGCCCAATCCTCACAGCTTCCAACGACACGGTAACACGTAGTCTATCCAGCGGTCGGCAAGCTCATTAGTCAACAGAGCGGCAGGTGGCTCGCGAGCCGCGGTTTGCCGACCAACCAGTGGTTGGGGGAACCCAGAGGTGGGCCCCCGAGGTGGCACGTGTGGCAGGGACAGTGTGGCAAGAAGTGGGGGGAAGCAGGCGGCCAGCACGCCAGGCTGGGAGGGGCTGTGCGGGCCCGGACAGAGGGCGCCAGGGATGGCAGTGAAGGAGGAAGATGGCAGATCTCATCGGCTGAGCCCCCACGCCGCACCCCCCCCCCGAGGGGCCCTCGATATGAGAAGACTCGAGGTGAGCGTCACCCCGGGACACGGAGCAGCGACGTTCAGCCTCGCAGACCACGTGTGCGAGTCTCCACAGCGAAACTTTGCAATCCCCCGTGCCTCCCCTGAGTGAACCGAACAGCGTGCTCAGAGCGGCAGGTCTCCCGGGCACTGACACGCCCACCGGGGCAAGCATCCGATGGGGGACCACCCACCCCTCCCCACACCTGCCCCCTCCTCCTCCTCCACGAGCTCCCGGAAATGCCACACACTTGCCCAGCTCCGGGCGGAGAAGCCACCTCCTCCACAGCCTCCCCATGCAGCGGTCATACTGAGTTAGGGGCAAGCCACACCCTCACCTCCCCACCCACACACAGAGTGAGGGGCTGAGGGTGCCCGGCCTGCACCCCCCCACAAACACACACACACACACAGACCCCTTCCTATCTGGACAGCAGAGGGCCAGCAGCCTGGAAAGCTCAGGAGGGGCCAGGGCTCCGGCGACCTTGGTCCCGAGGACTGGCCAGCTGAAGGAAGGGCCTCTGGGGAGAGGGAACCGCAGGAGCAAAGGCCAAGGACAGGGTGCTGCTGGGAGCTGCGCGCGTGGAAAGGGTGGGGGCGGCGGCGGAAGAGAGGCCGGCGGTTCGATACAGTATCTCGGCGGCGCTTACCGAGCGGGCAGAGGCTGGCAGAGAGCCCAGGCTGACCGCGGGCAGCGCGGAGCGGACTGGGAGGTGTGGGGAGGGGAGAGGGGGTGCTTTTAAGGCCAGAGACTCAGCCCCGCAAGCGGCCTGCATCCGAGAGGACCAGCCGGCACCCCCAGGGCCCGCAGCAAAGAGGGTGGAGGGATGGAGAGGAGGAGAGAGATGGAGAGGAGGAGAGAGATGGAGATGGAGAGGAGGAGGAGAGATGGAGATGGAGAGGAGGACAGAGGCAGCGGGGAGGCCAGGGCGAGGGCGTGGCGCGCGATCGCAGGCCCCAGCGGCCGCTGCCCGCACCCGGGGCGCGGGGCCAGGTGCCCGGACCCGCCGAGGCCCCTCCCGGTGCGCGCCATCTCCATCCCCGGAGGCAGCGGGGCCCCCGTGCGCCCAGGGCGCGCGCACCAGGGCGGCCCGGGGCAGGAAGGTGGGCGCCCGCCTTTCTTCCCCTCTTTCCCCCTCCTGCTCCCCGGCGCGCACGTGAGCGGAGCCGCGCGGGGGTGTGCGTGGCGCGGGCCGCGGCGGCGTGTGCCGTGCGTGGGGCGGGAGCGCGGGCCGCGCGGCCTCTCCCTCCTGCGCCCGGCGGGTCTCCATCCTCCTCCTCCTCGGGCTCCATCCTCCTCCTGGGCGCCTCCTCGGCCAGATTGGGGGGACCCTGACCTACGCATCGGGAAGGAGGACGGGGAACGGGGACGGGCCGGCCACGCCCCCCAAAAAAAGCCACTCCCTGGAGGCGCTGGGTGGGGCCCCTCCCCAACCCCCACCCCCGCGAGTTTGGGGGCGGCATGGCGAGCGGACGGGAGAGGGTGGCGTGAGGGGGAGCCAGGGGCCGGCCCGGGCCGGGGAGGGGTCCTGGGGGGGCGGGGGAGAGGCCACGCAGAGTCCCGGGCCGGGAGCACGCAGGGGTGGGGGGCTGGGGGGGATGGAGAGGAGTGGGGGAGGGGAACGGGAGGATGTGGGGGTGTGGGGGCTCCCGGAGGTGAGACCGGGGATCCCGGAGGGGCGCGGAGGTGGAGGAGATGGAGGAGGAGGAGGAGGAGGAGAGGTGGGCGCCGGGGCGGGGCTGGCACCCGCGCCCGCCGCGTCCCTGGCCGCCCGGTCCCCCCCTCGGGTCCCCCGCGGCCAGCGCGAGCCTCCCGTCGCCCCCGCCGGGCTACCTGGACCCACCTGCTGGGTGCTCGGACCCGAGCCGATCAGCGTCAGCAGCGGCAGCAGCAGCGGCGGCGGCGGGCGTAGCGGGCGCAGCCCCGCGCCGCATCCTCCGGCCGCCGCTCCCGCCCAGCTCTCCTCCGCCGCCGCCCCCGCTGGGAAAAAGGACAAAACGGAACGGAAAAGGGATGCGTGCAAAAAAAAAAAAATCCACCAACGTCGGAGGCCGGTGACGGAGGCGGCGGCGGCGCGGGTCCCGAGGCGGCGGCGCGGGGGGCACTCCCGCTGCAGCGCCCGCCCGGGGCCGCCGCCGCCGCCCGGCTCCACCCCCGCCCCGCGCGGCCCCGCCCCCCGCCCGCGGGGCGCCGCGGCGATTGGGCGGCCCGCCTGTCCGTCAGCGAGGAGGGCGTGGCCCCCGCCCCGCCCCCCGCCCGAGGCCGGCGCTGGAAGCGGTTCTGCTGCGGGGCCTCCCCCGCCCCGGGGAGAGGAGAGGAGGTGCGGGGAGGCCGCCGCCGGAGCGTGCGCACTGGGAGGGAGCGTGCGCGCCCGGCCCGGGGCGGGGCTGGGGCTCCTGGGGTGAGCCCCCCCCCCCCGGGGTGAGAGCCGCTTCTGGGGGCTGCGGGGTGGGAGCGAGCTGTCACTGGAGGTGGAGGGCGGGGCTTGGGTGCTCGATGGAGCTCAGGACCCACAGCGGGTTCGCATCCTGTCTTGTTCGGTTTGGGGTGCGGGGGAGCGGGGGAGCGGGGTACACAGGCCGGGGGGACCTAGGCAGTTAGTTGGTGGTGGTTGGGGAAGACACAAGATCACGGTTGGGGTATTTCCCCCGCTTTGGACAGGAATCTCGGGGTCAGAGGTTAAAGGGAGATGCTGAAGGTCACACAACGAGAAAGAGGCAGAGTGGGGAGTCTTACACACCTGACCCCCCAAAAGCCCCATCAGCACCAAACAGTGGAGGAACCAATGCTGGGATTACCCCAGGCTGGAGGGGGGGATCAGAGCGAGCTAGGCACGGATTCATTCATTGCGGTGTGCCCCACAAATATTTACTGAGCACCTACTACAGTGGTTCTCAGCCTTCCTAAGGCCGCGACCCTTTAAGACAGGTCCTCATGGGGTAGTGACCCCCAACCATAAAATTATATTTGTGGCTACTTTGTCACTGTCATCTTGATACTGTGATGAGTCGTACTGTAAATATCTGATAGGCGGGATGTATTTTCATTGTTAAAAAATTGAACATAATTAAAGCATAGGGATTAATCACAATTAGATATTGTGAAATATTTATTTCTAATTACAAATAAATGAAATGTTGTCTTGAAGCGTGGTGTAGCATGGGTCACAGTCTTAACATAACAACAGTAAACTACATTACTACATTTTCCGACGGTTTTAGGCAACCCCTGTGAAAGGCTCTTTTGACCCCCCCCCCAAATGGGTCGCGACCCACAGGTTGAGAACCGCTGACCTACTAGGAACCCAACAGCCACTAAGATCAGGGATGTCACTGGAAATGACCGAGAGAAAGCCACTGCCCTCCGCCATGTCCAGTCCAGCTAGAGAGGAAAGGGTAGCGCCTCCAGGTACAGCCTCCCCCTGAGCGTGGGGAAGTACCGGGTCCCAGGACAAGGGGCTCCTGGAGACTAAACCAGAGCAGAGGTCGCCAGGCCAGAGAGCGGTGAGCGGGAGGAGGGCGGATGCCAGGCACCTCGTAGGCTGGGGAGAGAACGTAGGGTGCGTCCTGGCCCTGCTTCGCCCGGTGAGGTGCTCAGGCTGCTGCCGGCTGTACGTGGGTATTTAAAGGTCCTGGACAGGACACGTGAGGGGAACCCCAGTAACAAACACACCCGAATCTCCGCGTCTTTCTTGCTCAGCCGACACCTCCCATCTGGTCCAGCAGAGGGCTCTGCTTCGTTCTACTCTATGGCAATACCTGGGGTCCTTCGGGTGGTAGGGGGGAAAGGGGCCATTTGTACCGGCTTTTACTGCTCCCTGTTGGAAGAGACACATCACTCCCCTCAGGGTTCCTTGGACAGAGCAGGTCACATGGCCACCCCTGGCTTTGTGGAAATAATGATGATAATCATCATCATCATCATCATAATCAAAAGGATTATTAGGGATGGACATGGTTACCTGACAAAAAATCCAGGCTCTGTCGGTGCAGAAGAGAGGAGGATGGACACTGAGCCGGCACCAGCAGTGGCGGAGGGTTTGCAGGGCCGGAAGCTTCTACGATTTGGAGGGTCCCTTTAAGAAAAAGAAATGTAAGGGAAATTACAAATACAAAACGAGGTACCAAAGTGAACATGTAGCTAGAATAATTTAAAAAATCAATTATGCTATGTATCAAGATGACTGGTAACACAAACTTTATAAATCCAATAAAGTAATCATTTTTAAAATTAATTCCCTGACCACCTTTATAATAGCTTTCTCTCTACCTTTCTTCTTCTTATTATTATTATTATTCTCCTCCTCTTCCTCCTCCTCCTCCCCTCTTTCTCCTCCTCTTCCTCCTCCTCCTCCTTCTCTTCCTCCTCCTCTTCTTCCTCCTTCACCTCCTCCTCCTTCTTCTTCCCATCCTTTTGGGTCGTTACTCTATAGCAGAATGATTTGTAATGATCTGTAATTTTTTCTGAGGAAAAACTAGATAACACGGCGAACTCGCCCAGTGACGGCCTTTTCCGTGTTGTTACACCCTTTCTGCCTCATCACTCACTGTTGGCCGTTGTGTTCACTTGTTGTCCGATTCGGGAAAACCTCTCTCGTTCTTTCCTGAGCGAACACCAAGATTCGGAAGAACTACTTTTCTCGGTTTCCTTACTGCAATTGTATTGACCTGGCGTGGAAACAGCTGGTCTCTCTCCTCGAGGGCTCGTGGGCAGTGGGAGAGACGGAAGAGTGTGGGGGCCGTTGTGCTGGGGTAGCCGGGGCCACAGGGGTGCAGGGACGGAAGCCCTAGAGCTGCCCAAACAGTCAGGAACTTCCTAGAGGGGGAAACATGAGCTGAGACAGGAGGGAGGGTCAGAGGGACGGCATGGAGACAGGAGGACCATGATATGCACTTCCAGCCTGCTGCCCCCTAGAGGACACGCAGTGATGAGGCTGAAGGCCCCCTGGGGGCTCCCCGGGATGAAGGAATCTGGAAGGGGGAGGGGGACAGAGGGGGGGGGGCCCTGCAGAAGTTGGCAGACGCTGGCAGGTGCGTGGAGGCCCCTGGGAGGTGGAGGTGAAGGCTGCGCAGGGCTGAGGCAGGCTGAGGGCCAGGCCAGCAGTCTGAGCCCTGGGCCGGAGGACAGGCCTCCTGCGGGGCAGGGTGGACAGTAATAACCACCAGGGCCCACACTGGTCAGGCGCCCCCCGAGCCGTGCCTTATTTAGTCAGCACCGCAGCCCAGCAGACAGGCCAGGTGCCCGAGGCCTCACCCCTGGCTCTGGGGCTGTGTGGTTACATCGCAATGACCAGCGTGCACTAGGCACTCACTGGGCGCCAGGTCCCGTGCGGGGCTGCCCGTGTACAAACGCATCTTAGCGGAAACGGTGGACCCTCTTCCCGAGGCCCCAGCTGGCCGGCGGCAGAGCAGACACTCGCACCACCCGGCCTGGCTCCGGTGGCCGGAAACCAGTTCTGCCTGCGCTGCTGGGAAGACACAGAGGGGAAGCCTTCACCCCTTTCCCCCACCCCTACCCCCCACCTCACCCCCCAATCCCGCCGCTCGGGGCAGAGGGGCACAGAGAAGGCAGTGCTGGGCAGGGAATGGAGGCCAGGCTTCGGCACCGCATCCCTGCGACAAGGCCCAGCACCCACCTGGTCCAATAGAAATGATGCCCCAGCCGAGACCAGTTTGGCTCAGTGGATAGAGCATCGGCCTGCGGACTGAAGGGTCCCAGGTTCAGTTCCGGTCAAGGGCATGTATCTTGGTGGTGGGCACATCCCCAGTAGGGGGCGTACAGGAGGCGGCTGATCGATGTCTCTCTCTCATTGATGTTTCTGACTTTCTGTCCCTCTCTCTTCCTCTCTGTAAAAAAATCAATAAAATATATTTTTTTCAAAAAAAAGAAAAGAAAAGAAACGAAGCCGCAGCCACACCTGCCAGACAGTCTGGAGCGTGAATGGCGGCTCTCCCGTTGGCCCCCAGGTCGCCTGACGCCTCGGTCCCCTCGTTTGAGCATGGGAAGAGCGGCACCTCCTCCAGGCCGGGCGGGCTGTGGGAAGAGGTGACAAAGGTGGCACCCCAAACGGAGCTGGGGCCACGGAGAGCGCTCAGGGATGAGCCCCCGGTGTCCGGTGTCCGGTGTCCGTGGGGAAAGCCGCCTTGGTCCCCGCAGAGGAGGCTGTGCAATGCCCGTTCCCAGAGGAGACAGCAAGACGAGGGGAGTCCCAGTGACAGTGACCCTCCAGGAAGGGTCTGGGAACTGCCGCTGGGCCTGGCGCCCCACCCCCGCCTCCATGGCCGGCGCTCACCCCCGGGGAGACCTTGCCGTGGCCGCCAGGAGGCGGGAGGGAGGGCCGCGGCGGCGATGGTTCAGCACCAGGGGGCCGTGGGCACGGTTCTGAATCTGGGCTGCAGTGGGGGGCACACGAATCTACACGTAATAAACCTGCACGACACTAAACATACACCGCGCACACACTGCACACACTGCACTCACACCATACACACACACTGTGCACACACTGCACTCACACCACACACTGCACTCACACACACCACATACACACACTGTGCACACACTGCACTCACACCACACACCACACACACACACACACCATACACACCCATACCATATATGCCGTGCACACACTGCACACACACACACCATGCACACATTGCACGCACACACACATACCACACACACACACTGCATACCATGCACACACTGCACACTGTGCACACACCACACACACATATTGTATGCACATTGCACACACATACCACATACACCGTGCACACACTGCATGCACACACCGCACACTCACATACTGCACGCACACACATACTGTGCACACACTGCGCGCACACACACACAACACGCGCACACACACACACACACACACACACACACTGTGCACACACGAGTTCACACAAAGCCAGGGAAAGCTGAATGAGACGAGCGATCGCAGCGATGCGAGGGCCTGGCTTGTCACGCTGTGCTACCGTCTTGCCAGATGTCAGTGTTGGGGGAGACGGGTGAAGGGCAAACGGGGGTTGGTCCCTCTGTACTGTTTCTTACAACTGGTGTGACCCCCAGTTACCTCAGAATAAAACGTTCCCCCGAACACTGCTGGCCGTGAAGGCAGCAGACAAGGCTTCCGCAGGGCACGGGGCCTGTGGGTCTCCCTCGGGGGCAGCGAGGCGGGCAGGGTCCATGTTCTCTGTCACCGTCCCCCCGGGACCTCTGGCCTTCCCAGCTGCAAGGTCCCCGGCCAGAGCACGCTCCGCTCTCCTCTCCACCTCCAACAAATGCTGCTTGTGGTGGCTGTTTCCTGTCCTATGAATAATACATGTGCTTTGTAAAGAATTCAAACAACGCAGCAGCTCTAGAGAGAAAACAGAGGTCACCCTGAGTCTCCCAAACCAGCGAACCCCCTCAGGCCCTGGTGTGATCCGGCCCTCGCGTGACTGGGCCTCCATGCGGCCCCTGTGCACAGAGGATGCGTGTAATTTTACACCAACGGCCCCTTCTGTGCTCAGTGTCTTTGTGGGGTGCCCTGCCCCACTCTGCTAACACCCCCACCCCAGGTAGCCCGTGATACTAGCCTCACAGATACATAAACACATGTAAGTACACACTACATGCACATGCACACATGTACACACACACACACAGGCGCTGGGGGTCATTGCTTTACAAAATGGATTCATCACCAAATATTCATTTGCCTGCTTCTTGCTTTCCATGCTCCTCTGTGCTGGTGGGGATCCCTGCCACGCTCCAGAGCACGCCTGTCAAACTCGCGACCTGCGGGCCGCAGGCCCCGTGTCTTTGGCCCGTGTTCGCCTTTGAGTTGCTCTGGGGAACCCCACCGTCCTCTGGAAGGCTGGGGCCGTCCCCGGTGCAGGCGCGCCCTCGCCGACGAAGAACAATGGCAGTAAGTGTCCCGGCATGCCGGGCACCGGTGCTGTCCTTCCTGTGACGGGCTCCCAGGAGTGGACTCGCTGGTGGAGGAGAGGCTGGCAGACGCCCTTCCTCGAACCCTGGGACCTGCCGCCCTGGGCCTGGACGAGCGGATTTCCCATCACATCCGATGCCGGCGGGGCGGGCACATCCTGGTTATTTTGCTCCCCGCATCTCCCGGGCAGCAGGGTGACCACTGCAGAGTGTCCGTCTTCCCCTGGATTCCACGTGAGACAGTCCTCCACGGTTTACTGGCCGCTCAAGATGGGGTTCTTAACACTCACCCATCAGAGCAGCGTGGGGGGGGGTCCCCACGTGGGGCCAGCCAGGCTCTCTCCCAGACACGCTCCTTACTCTCCTGAGCTGCCTTTCCCTGCTTGCTGCTCAGGGACCCGGAGTGTGTAGTTGGCGTATGTTTGGCACATGCCTTCTTTCCATGAAGGGAAGGACCTGTCATCTTGTATTACTCCGGTTTCCACTGGGCACTGGGAGAAGAGAAAGAAATATTGATTTTCATATAGTCGATGCTCTCCGTTGTTTATGATTTGTGCATCTAATAGAGTTTTCCCTATCTGGAGTCACTAAAAATATTCTCCCAGGGCCCCGCATAAATGTTTTAAAGTCTGACTTTATATATATATACATATGTACATGTATATATATATATTATTGATTTTTTACAGAGAGGAAGGGAGAAGGATAGAGAGTCAGAAACATCGATGAGAGAGAGACATCAATCAGCCGCCTCCTGCTCACCCCCTACTGGGGATGTGCCTGCAACCAAGATACATGCCCTTGACCAGAATCGAACCTGGGACCTTTCAGTCCGCAGGCCGATGCTCTATCCACTGAGCCAAACCAGTCTCGGCTGTTTTTTTTCATTTGTTTGTTTTTTCCTTTTTACCTTATTACTGTGCTAGCTCAGGTGATGGTGACCAGGTCTGCTGAGAAACGCCAGAGGGAAGCAGTGACCCATGATGCCAGCTAGAGCCAGGCTCACAGCACACAGCAGAAACCTGCACAGCAGTGGCTCCGCCGAGAACGAGGTCTGTTCCTTTCTTTCTCGTGTGAATGGCGCTTTTTGTAAAGGCAGATGGTTCTTGGGGGCAGGGGGTGAAGGGTAAATGAAAGTACCACAATCTCTGTCCGTGGCGATTTGAACTTGGAAGGTCTGTGCGGGTCAGGATCCCATGGGAACCATGTTTCCTCCCATCGGTTGATTTTCTGCTCTGCTGATGGCGACCCTTTTAAAAAACCCACCTTTTCGGTCGGGGGCACGTGCCTTGCTTGCGGGCACATCTCCAGTGTGGGGCGTGCAGGAGGCGGCTGATCAATGTCTCTCTCTCATCGATGTTTCTGACTTTCTATCCCTCTCCCTTCCTCTCTGTAGAAAATCAATAAAATATATTTTTAAGAAAAAAACACCTTTCTTTGTTCTCTCATCTTCGACGTCTCCTTTTCCGCTGCAGCTGCTGTGCCCGGGGTGAGGGAGACGTTCTCCAGCAGCCACGTCCCGCGCTGGGATCCGCTCGGCGTGGATGTGGCTGTATGTAGGGCAGGTCGATCGGGGACCCATCCTGTGCGGGAAGGTCGGCAAGAAGAGGCGGCTTCAGGGGCAACTACACCCGCTGCTCCCCGGGGGCCGCCGTCCCGAGAACTGTGCTTTCCGGGCGAACGGAGAGAGAGAGCTCTCGGGAGGGTCTTCTTTGCCGAAAGAAGCCGGAACACAGAGCCCAGGATGTCAGCAAAGTGGTGAACCCGGTCCTCGTGCATCTTGGCCTCTGGCAGTGAGAATACAGAGAAACACAATAAAATGCATTTTAAAGCCGAGAGCGGTGTGGCTCAGTGGATAGAGCGTCGGCTTGGGGACTGGAAGATCCCAGGTTCGATTCCGGTCAAGAGCATGTACATTGGTTGCAGGCACATCCCCAGTAGGCGGCGTGCAGGAGGCGGCTGATCGATGTCTCTCTCTCATCAATGTTTCTGGCTTTCTATCCCTTTCCCTTCTTCTCTGTGAAAAATCAATAAAATATACTTTTTTAAAAATGTATTTTAAAGTATTTCTTGCAGAGGCAGGTTTGGCTCAGTGAATAGAGCTTCGGCCTGCAGACTGAAGGGTCCCAGGTTCGATTCCGGTCAAGGGCATGTACCTTGGTGGCGGGCACAATCCCCAGTGGGAGGCATGCAGGAGGCGGCTGATCGATGTCTCTCTCTCATCAATGTTTCTAACTCTCTATCCCTCTCCCTTTCTCTCTGTAGAAAATCAATAAAATATATATATTTTTAAAAAGTATTTCTTCCCATTACCACACACACACACACACACACACACACCAGCTTCCGCCCTGTGCAACAGCATGGGCCGCGCGGGAAGAGAAGAGGAAGTAGCTGCTGTGATGCGGGCACGGTGACCTGGCCCAGTCCCACTCACCTGGGGCCAGTGGTGGGGTGTTCCTCAGGAGGCAGGCTCTCAGCCTGGGGGTGCTCCTGGCTGGTCACTGCCACTCGTCTTTCTCACATCCCCTTTCTGAGCGTCCTCCCGTGACGTGGAGGGATTGTTGGTACTTGCTTAGACTGTGGGGTGTGAGGCTCACATCCTTGCAAAGCCCTGGTGAGCTCCCTCTAGACCAGTGGTTCTCAACCTATGGGTCGCGACCCCTTTGGGGGTCGAACGACCCTTTCACAGGGGTCGCCTGAGACCAGCGGAAAACACCTATCTCCCATGGTCTTAGGAACCAACACACCGCTCCTCGGTGTAGCAAAGTGTAGCCATGTCGTTGACTATTGTCCTAGGAAGACTGTTGCCCATGCTACACCACAATTCAAGACAAAATGTCATTTATTTGTCATTAGAAATAAATATTTCACAATATATAATTACATATTGTTTTTGTGATTAGTCCCTATGCTTTAATTATGTTACATTTGTGACAACGAAAATACATCCTGCCTATCAGATATTTACATGACAGTTCATGACAGTAGCAACATGACAGCTATGAAGTAGCAACGGTAATAATGTTATGGTTGGGGGTCACCACCACATGAGGAATTCTATTAAAGGGTCGAGGCCTTAGGAAGGTTGAGAACCACTGCTCTAGACAGGGGGCTGCTCTCAGCGTCCAGTACTGAGGTCACAGCCCAGCCGAGGTCCCGGGAGCTCTCTCCATGGTGCTGAAGGGATGTCTCCCTCAGTTCAGGGTCTCAGATCAGCACCGAGGACACTTGCAGGCTTGAGGAGTGTCATTCACTGCTGCCTGCTGCCTGCTGCCACCTCCTGGGTGCCTGCTGCCCATCTCACTGGCACACGTGGTGCCTCCCTGGCTCTTGGCCTCTGCCTGGCCTGTGCTCTGTCCTCCTGCTCCTTAAGCCCTTGATGCCAGGCAAGGCCACACCTCCCCTGTCTTTGGTCCCCAGCACATCTGGCCTGGCTGTCGGGCCACTGCCCAGCCGTGTAGCTCTGGACCCTGGGGAAGGCCCCAAATGGGCATGTCTGGGAGGGAGCTTCAAAAGCTGGAAAGTGGAGGCTGAGGATTTTAAGGCCACGTTTCAATCACTGGCCACCATTTTCGGCACCTGGGTGTGTGTTTGGTTTAGAGGAATTTGACACTGAGCCCCGAGTGCCAGGCGACCAGGCTGCCATTCTGTAATCCTCCCCCCCACCATGAATTGTTGCGATTGTTTACCTACAACTAGGGGCCCCGTGCACGAATTCGTGCACCTTGAAAGGAACTGTGGGCCGCCAGGCACCTGCTGATGGCACGGAGTGATCAGGGCTGGCGCCAGCAGAGGGTGGGGGCAGGGTTGGTGCCATCAGCAGGTGGAAGCACCCTGAGTGACCGTGACACGTGGGAGCAAAGAATTTCCAGTCTCCACCAGAGGCTCGCCCCCCTGACAGCAAACGGCACCTTGCCTTGGTCTGGTGCCCCCTACTCGCTTGCTCCACCATCCCACTGTGGGTCACCATGTTTTGCACTCTGCCACCGGCTGCTGAGGTCCTCCATGCTCCACATGCGCCCTCTGGTGGTCAGCATACGTCATAGTGACTGGTTGTTCAATTGTTCTGCCATTTGGTCTTTTTGCATATTAGGGATATTTATATAGATTAGAGGCCTGGTGCATGAAATTCGTGCATGGGGGTGGGGGGAAGGGTGTCCTTCAGTCCAAACTACTCCTTCTCCAATTGGGACCCTTTGAAGGATGCCCAACCTATTTAATAAAAGAGCAATATGCAAATTAACCACCCCTCTGCTATACCCACAAGCTACGCCCACCAGCCAATCAGGACTGAGTATACAAATTGGGACCCTTTGAAGGATGTCCAACCTATTTGGGCCTAAACGGGTAGTCGGACATCCCTCTCACAATACAGGACTGCTGGCTCCCAGTTGCTCACCTGCCTGCCTTCCTGATTGCCCCTAACTGTTTCTGCTTGCCAGCCTGATCATCCCATAACCGCTCCCCTGCCAGCCTGTTTGCCCCTAACTGCCCTCCCCTGCATGCCTGGTCACACCTAACTGCCCTCCCCTGCAGGCCTGGGTCCCCCCAAATTGCCCTCCCCTGAAGGCCTGGGTCCACCACAATTGCCCTTCCCTGCAAGCCTGGTCACCCTCAACTTCCCTCCTCTGCTGGCCTGGTCACCCCTAACTGCCCTCCACTGCTGGCCTGATTGCCCACAACTGCCCTCCCTTGCAGATCTGGTCCCTCCCAACTGTCCTTCCTGTTGGCCATCTTGTGGCAGCCATCTTATGTCCACATGGGGGCAGCCATCTTTGACCACATGGGGGCAACCATCTTGTGTGTTGGGGTTAATTTGCATACTCACTCCTGATTGGATGATGGGCGTGGCTTGTGGGTATAGCAGAGTGGTAGTTAATTTGCATATTACTCTTTTACTAAATAGGCTTTTCATATACGTTTTACTAATATTCTTTTATCTCTGACACTTCTATTACAGAGAAAAGGTGAATAGCAATATTAAAATATTTCTTCTAATTAATATCCTTTCAATGTGCCCAAACCCATGCCCTGGGCCACTAGTATACTTATAATGCCCATGAGCATAGGCAATATTGTGGCAAAGATCTGGGAGTGGGCATAGGGGCTGGGAGAAGGCGATAAAGTGGTGGGGGGAGGAGAGATATCTGTAATGCCATCAACAATAAAAATATATTTAAAAGGAAAAATGAAAGAAGGTTGGAAGCAAAAAAATAAAGTGGATTTGAGAATGACCTGCGCGTAGTGGGGTCCCAGCTGCTGCCTCTGAGGTTTGGTTCAAAAGGAAGGGCAGGCTTTTATGATGGAAAAGCACAGGAAATGCTCTCTCTCTCTCTCTCTCTCTCTCTCTCTCTCTCTCTCTCTCTCTCGCCTTCCCTCCCAGTCAAGGAATTGGAGCTCTGAGAGCTGAGGAAGATGCTAGAAGGAGCTCAGGCCCAGAGGCAGCCCTGCAGCAGCAGCAGGCGGGGCTCCAGGTGAGCGCCCAGGAGGGGAGCCGACCGTGTACCCCGCTGCTCAGCGCCCGCCCTGCCCCGGGGTCAGGACACAGGGGTGGCGACCGAGTGGTCCACTTACTCTCAGGCCTCCAACCCCGGCCGCGTGCCTCCGTCCTTGCACTTGTTCGGTGGCCCTGGGAGACAGAGTTCTGGTCTGTGTTCCTTGTTTTGTGTGTTTTGGTCAATGCTCACCAGCGGGTATTTTTCCATTGCGTTTTAGAGAGAGTGGAAGGGACAGGGGGAGAGAGAGGGAGAGAGGGAGAGAGAGAAACATCAATGGGAGAGAGACACACGGATTGGTCGCCTCCCGTATGCGCCCTGACTGGGGCCGCGGATCCAGCCTGCCACCGAGGTACATGCCCTTGACCACAGTCGAACCTGGGACCCTTCAGTCCATGGGCCGATGCTCCACCCACTGGGCCACACCGCCTCGGGCGTTTGTCTGTGTGCTTAATGCATGGACGTGTGCTTCTTGGGCAACGTGCTCATCCATGCGGCCACGTGGTGTTCCACACCCACCAGCCTGTCCCCTGCATGGGGCCCAGCCGTGGGTCTGGGCTCCCTCCCCAGACCTCGCTTCCCCGGGGTACCCCCCTGAGAGGGAGAGAGGCCCTGAACCTGTAAGGAGCCGGCAGGAAACAGCAGGATTGTAACAGCGAGGGTGCTGTCTGGAGGGTGGGAGACCCGGGTCCTAGTTCCTGCCTATCAGATATTTACATGACAGTACATAACCGTAGCAAAATGACAGCTATGAAGTAGCCACGGAAATCATGTTATGGTTGGGGGTCACCACCCCAGGAGGAGCTGTCTTAAAGGGTCGAGGCCTGAGGAAGGTTGAGAACCGCTGCTCTGAGCGGACTGTGCCCTCCCTCTCCCCACGTCCCCAGGTGCCCGCAGGCAGGTGAGAGTGGAAGAGCTGGGCGCTCCGCACACTCCTAGTAGCTCCTCCTGTCCCATCTTTTATCTTTGTCCTCAGAGTTGTTATTAAAACTGGGGCCACGAGGGGGCACTGGAGCCAAGCGATTATTTGGTTTGACCACCAGCAGCAGGAAAGAGAGAATGCCAGGAGCAGGACTGGAGTGACTTCAAAAGGTCCCCTCCCCCTGGCCTCCCTCACGTCCCCCTCCCCGCACAGGAACCCCCGCCCCCACCTCAAGGCGAGTTTGTCAGACATCAGCCTTGCCGAGGAGCGGCCCTCTGAGGTCACAGCCCCGGTTTCCTCAGGGAAAGCCCGCGTGGGGCCGGCCTGGTGGACGTGGGGCCCGGGGCGGCGTGCCGAGTGCTCGCTGCCTCCCGCTGCCACGGTGACCCCAGGCAAGTGGTGCTCTCTCCGTAAAGGTCTCCATCCACACAATCTGACCCCAGGCAAGTGGCGCTCCTTCCTTAAAGGTCTCCATCGGCACAGCGTGGGCTTGGACCCTGAGACTGCAGTGCCCTCTCCGGGACCTGAGCCGATGCCCTCTTCCACAGCACTGCAGCCCTGAGCCCCGAGTTCAGCGGTTCTCAACCTGTGGGTCGCGACCCCTTTGGGGGTCGAATGAACCTTTCACAGGTGTCACCTAAAACTATTGGAAAACACATATTTCCCATGGTCTTAGGAACCAACACACCGCTCCTCGGTGTAGGAAAGTGTAGCCATGTCGTTTACTGTTGTTATATGAACTGTTACCCATGCTGCACCACTACTCAAGACAGCATTTCATTTATTTGTCATTGGAAATAAATATTTCACAATATATAATTACATGTTGTTTTTGTGATTCATCCCTGTGCTTCAATTATGTTCCATTTGTAACAATGAAAATACATCCTGCATATCAGATATTTACATGACAGTTCATCACAGTAGCAAAATGACAGCGATGAAGTAGCAATGAAAATAATTTTATGGATGGGGGTCACCAGCACATGAAGAGCTGTCTTAAAGGGCCGCGACCTTAGGAAGGTTGAGAACCACTGGTCTAGTTGGTCACAGAAAGAGAACTCAGCTCCAGGCACCCTCTCCACAGAGAAGATGAGGCTTCCTTCTCCTCTTCCCTTTGCCTCTCCTCCTCCCCCTCTTCTCCCTCCTCTTCATCCTCCTCTTACCTCCTCCTCCTCCTTCTCCTCCTCCCTCTCCCTCATCCTCCTCTTTCTCCATCCTCCTCCTCACTCTCCTCCTCCTCACTCTCCTCCTCCTCTTCCCCTCCCTCCCCCTCCTCCCCTTCCTCCTCCTCCTCTTCCTCGCCCACCCTCTAGGCCTTGGCAGACCAGGGCTGGGCTGGGGGGTTAAGGTGGCCGTGTTCTGGAGGCCATGGCACGCTCACCTGCGTCAGTAGGTGGGTCTGAGCGTGGAGAGGGGAAGATGACAGAGGGACAGGGCTGGACCCCCCACCATGTCGCAGTGGGGAGCCAAGGCTGGGCACGGACTGATGTCAGCGTGCGCTGGGACCAGACCCCGGCCCGGAGCCCAGGGCAGCCTGGGTGGGCCCATCGCTGGGCTCTCTGCGGGGACGAGGCGCTCGCTGACCGACGGTCTCCGGGACCCGCTGCCCAGAATGGGGCTCAGAGTGTGGCCAGTGGGGCAGGGGGCCAGGGGCGGGCAGCCACAGTCCTCATGCCGCCAGGAGGACGAGAGCAGGGGGACTTCCCACAGTGTGGCCCACCCAGCCTCCACGTGGCTCCGAGGTGCTGCCTGCACACCCTCACAGGGGGCCTGTGGTGGCTGCCCTCCCAGCCGCTCGCACCGTCACCCCTGCCCAGGGCTGGAGGCCCCTCCTGCAGAGCCTCAGGTCCTCACAGTCCCCCAAACCGGGACAGCCAGCCGTCCCCGCAGATGGCCTGCTCCCTAGGGGACACACAGCCCACACCCCATCACCCCACACTCTGCTGACCCCCCTGCAGCCGCCTTCTTCCCGGAGGCCCTCTCCCTCCTGTGCGGGACCTAGCTCAGCTGTTACCTCTCCTCGCTGCCCCGGCCCCTCTGGGGTCCACGGGCCCCCACATCTCTGAGCCGGGTTCTGACCATAACCCGAGGCTGCCCCGGTGTGGCGGGTGCCTGGAGGAATCGTGTCCCTGGAGGAATCCCTGTGGTTGCATCGCCTGGACACCCTCCCCGTGGCTCAGGGACCGAGGGCGCATGGAGGCAAGGATGGCCGTGCGTGGGCCCTGGGTGGGGGCGGGACAAAGGCAGGTGGAGTCCGCACCGCCACCAATCCAGTCCTCTCTGTTCTCCGGGATAAAGTTCCAATCCATGCAGCACGCCCTGTCCCGTACTCCCTGTCCCCTTCCCCGCCCTGGGGTCCACCGACACCCACACAGCGCACCCCCGGCCGGGGCCAGCCCCCCGTTCAGAGTGGAGGGAAAACGTTCCCTCTCTGGGTGACTTACGTCCCCAACGCGTGCCCAGAACAACCGCTCTCTGCACAGCCGTCCAAACTGCCCCCACGCACCTGCCTCCGAGGCTGTGTCCCCGCTCCTCCAGGCGGTGTGTTGCTCCCTCCGCGGCTCAGCCACACCCCTGGAAAGTGGGGGTGGCTCTGAATGGGGCTGTCAGCTCTCCTCACGCTCTGCGAGCCCCACGCCTGCGTGTCCTATTGTTCCTGCTGACGTGACAGAGGCTCCGCTCCCACCACCTGTGGGGCTAATGGGGATGATGTGGGGGCTGGGACTGAGAGCTGTCACTCCCCATGGAGGAGGGAAGAGGAGGGAGGGCCGCACCCTGCACCCCCCCCCATGGAGGAGGGAGTTAGGAGCCCGCTGCCAGGTGCGGAGGGGGGGGGGAACAGGGGCCTTTAGAGACACAGCCTTCTCTCCTGAGAGCCCCTCTTCCCCCTGCAGGGGGCTGGCTGGGCTTCAGAAGTGGGGTCTGCGGGAGGCGAGGCAGCAGGGAGGGGGACAGCCGCAGAAAAGGGGTGTCCTGGCGTGACCTCGGGCACCTTTGACCTCTCAGAGCCTCTGACGCCCCACCTGTGACCGGGACAACCGGCCTCCCGGACGTTGTCTGCATCTAAGGAGCCAGCAGAGGCGGTGACCGTTCAGGAAGGGGACAGGTCGGTTTTGGTGTGACAGGGGGAGCCATCACCCCAGGGGCAGCTCCCGGGCCTTCCCGGCGGCACCCAGGGTGCAGGGCTGTGCTGGGGGGGGGGTCCCCGAGTCCCTCAGCCAGGCTCACTTGACGACCACTACGCTCAGGCCCCCGACGTGAGGGCCACCCCGTGGGTCCAGGGGGGCACTTACGGCGACGGTGCTCCCTGCACACGGCGGGACGGTATTCGGCGGGGACAAGGTGAGTGACCAGGACATCGATCACCATGGTGTGGGAGACCTGGAGGCCCTGGACATGCGTGGCCTGAGAGCCACACGCAGGACGCCCTAGGGGACAGCACGTGGAGACAGGGGAACGTCAGTGGCTGGTGGGGTCACGGGGTAGGGGGAGGGCAGGGGGGACCAGGGGATCTGAGGGCAGAGGAACCGCTGTGTGCGGCTGCAGTGAGGGTGCGTGTCATTCCACGTGTGTCCAACCCCAGCACGCACCCCGCACGGGCGACCCTCGCGTGGACTGTGGGCTCTGGGTGCTGCCCTGCCCTGGGCTCACTGGTTGTAGCAGCTGTGCCAGCTGGGGAGGCAGTGGCGGGGGTGGGGGCTGTGCTTGGGCTGGGCAGGGGGTATGGGATCTCCGGACTCGGCTCCGTTTCGTTGTGAACCTAACACGGCCTTGGTCCTAGGACATAAACCTGTTAAACACGGTGAAGGAGGAGGATGAGGAGAGGAAGGAGGAGGAGGAGGAGGAGGAGGAAGAGGAGCGGAGGAGAAGGAGGAGAGTGAAGTCCGCACCTCCTCCAGGGAGCCTTCCCTGACCACCACGGCCATCAGCAATTCCCCCTGCAGGAACCCGCAGGCAAGGCCTGGCTTCCCCATGGCCAGCCCATCCCTCTTCTCTGTCCAGTGGCTGGTGCTCCCAAAGTGGCCATAAGCCGCCCCCTGTCCCCCAACCCCCCGGGCATGAAGGAAGGAGCCCACCCACCCTCCCAGGTGCTGTGTGACAGGGGCCTTTAGTGACACCAGTCCTCCCAGTGTGTCCGTCTGCCCGTGGCTCCAGGGTGCGCACGACCGACATCCTCCTGCACCCTCACGCTGGCCAGAGGGGCTCGGCGTCACCGAGGGATGTGGGTGCCAGGGACGAGGTCGTGCCACAAACGTGACACCGCCTCTGCCCACCCCAGTGACAGAGGCCAAGCCACCAGGCCCCTGTGCCACGTGGCTGGGCTAAGGGTGCCGGTAGCTGGCCGCCCCTTGTTCCTGGGTGTGTGTGCAGCCGCTCCAGGAGACCTCAGCACGGGGCCATCCCCAGGGTGGACGGACCCCATCCCCGAGGGGCTGTGTGGAACCCAGAGGCCAGACGAGGGCGGGTTTGCTCTTAGCTGGACGGGGGGCCTCCATCCCCTCCAGCCTGCATCCTGGGTGCCCCCGGGGCCTCGGGCCCTCGGACAGGACCGAACCTGACCCCCGCCATCCTGGCTCGGCTCCCGGCTCCCGGACGACAGGTGGTGGGACTTCTCCACCTCCGGAGCCTTGGGGGGGGCTGGTCCCTCCTCATCATCTCACTTCCCGTCCGTCCCGTGGGCCCTGTTCCTCGGCGGAGCCCACACGGAGAGTGAGTGACAGTGACGGAGACGCAGGGAGGCAGGGACGGGGGAGGCCTGTGCTGGGGGGCCCCCCTGCTGCCCGGAGCTGCGCACCCCCTCACTGTTCCTTGTGGCGAAGGGAACATCGTCGGATGACTCACCGCCAGGCCGCCTTCAGAGATGAGTAAGTGGCCCCTCCACTCCCGGAGGGGCTCAGAGCGCCCAGCAAGGGGGAGTGGTGGGTGGGGGGGTGGGGGGGTGCCGGGGTGGTGGGTGGGGGGGTGGGGGGTGCCCCTGTGGGGTCAGAGGTGCCGGCAGGGGTGGGTGGTACAGGGCCCCCCGGAGAGCATGGGACCCGCCCCGAGCCCTCCTCTCCAGGAGCCGGCAGAGTGGAGGGGAGCGCGTGCTTATAAAGGGACGCGGGAAGGGGGGATGCAGGGAGGGGGCGGGGGCGGGGGAGACAGGCCGAGCACAAACAGACTGCCACTTCCCTGTGACTGCGGGCAGAGAGAAGGGCCAGGCTGTCCCCTCCCCTGACATTTTCCTTTTCCACTCTCCCCCGTCCCCGGAGGCACCAAAACGGACCCTGAACTTCCTTCCTCTGCCCCCACCAGATGTGGCTCAGGATGTCTGCCTGCACGGCAGCCCCCTTGCTCCCTCTACTCCGGGGTGTGCTCGGACGGACCCCGATTTTATGCCCAGGGTAACGCAGGCCTCCTTCACCTCGGGGGTGGGAATCGGTCCTGTCTAGGGCCATTTGGATATTTGTCACATCTCTCCTGGGCCACACACAGTTATCAGCTTAAACATCAGCTGCTGCGCTGAAACCGGTGTGGCTCCGTGGATAGAGCGTCGGCCTGCGAACTACTGAAGGGTCCCAGGTTCGATTCCGGTCAAGGGCATGTACCTTGGTGATGGGCACATCCCCAGTAGGAGGCATGCAGGAGGAGGCAGCTGATCGATGCCTCTCTCTCATTGACGTTTCTAACTCTCTATCCCTTTCCCTTCCTCTCTGTAAAAAATCAGTGAAATATATTTTTTAAAAATCAGCTGCTGCCGAGACCGGTGTGGCTCAGTGGATAGAGCATCGGCTTGCGGACTGAAAGGTCCCGGGTTCCATTCCGGTCGGGGGCATGTTCCTTGTTTGCAGGCACATCTCCACTGTGGGGCGTGCAGGAGGCAGCTGATCGATGTCTCTCTCTCATTGATGTTTCTAACTCTCTATCCCTCTCCCTTCCTCTCTGTAAAAAATCAATAAAATACATTTTTTAAAAAATCAGCTGCTGTATTGGTCACACAGTTAATGAACTCACCCTAATGCCTTGGCAGGGCCAGGCCACGTGACCCCAGGGCCTTATTCGGCCGGGGGTCCGGGCGTCCCCCTCCCTGCCTCACAGGATGCGGCAGAGCTCTCAGGAACCCTGGCTGAGCCATCTCTGTGCGCAACCCCGGCCTGTGGAGAGGGAACCTCGGACCCTGCCAGGGGCACTGCTCCACCGGCTCCCCGGCCCCACGTCCGCTCTGCCCTGAGATCCGGGCCGCGATTGGACCGTCTCCGTGAGAGGGAACTCCCGTGGGGAAAAGGGAACGAGGACGGATTCCCTGTGTCCTTTCCTTCGCCCGGACAATGAATCCCATCACAGCAGGGGAAAGGCCCCGGATCAGCTCCTCAGAGTCCCTGCACACTGCTCCAAGCCCCCCTAGGATGCTGGTGCCCCTCAGCTCCTGCCTCTGGACGGAACCGGTTGTTTCTGGAACTCTGCAAGCCCTCCTCCTTAGCCGTGGCTCAGTGGGAGACGTCGCAGGGCAGCGTCAGGCCTGACACGTTTTCTTCTAGCGTTTCTTTCATTTCCGTTTCTCCTCCGGCTCCGGCCGCAGCCCCTGTCCCTGGCGGCTGCTCCTCCCTCCCGGGACCGTACTGCCAGCCTCGCGTTACCTTCCCGCTGGCTCCCGCCTGCTCTCCCTCCACGCTGTGAGGCGCTTATGGACGCCACATTAGCTTCTGGTCGGCTCACTTTCCTCTCCCCAGCCACTCTCTTTCTGCATTTGCCTGTGCCTTTCAACGTTTCTTGGTGCTGTGGGGCGTGTTAAATGTTTCTATGCTTGACTGAGGCTCCTGATGCAAGTCTCGTACTTCTTAAAAAATATATTCTTATTATTGATTGCGGAGAGGAAAGGAGAAGGAGAGAGAGAAACCTCAATGATGAGAGAGAATCATGGATCAGCCGCCTCCTGAAAAACTCCTACTGGAGATGGAGTCCTCATTAGTGACCATGGAAATCAAATTACAACAGCAGAGACCGTTTTTAGGGTACCATATGAGGGAGGAATCGGGAAAAATAACCCCATTCCAGCAACCCCCCCAAGCCCTCAGCAGTGCCCTGGACCCAGAGCTGAGGAGCCTGTTTGGGGCATTGTGTCTTGAGATCTGAAAAGCCCCCAGGACCCAAGGTTTCTGCCCCTGGGACGTCCCACGAGCACAGGTAGTGGGGTCAGGGTGGCGTGGCCCTGGCGAACCGGTCACGCCCGTGCACCTCCCTGTTGGCAGCAAATATTGGAAACCCTTCCTCCAACGTGCAGAGGCCCCAGCGCGTGGGCTGCCATGGCCTCTGTGCCGTTTTCTCTTCTTTCTGCTTTTTGTCATTATCCCATCTTCCTGTCACTTGTGCCTCAGACGGAGGAGGGAAGGCGCTCCGTGTGGCTCTGCGCAAACAACACTCTGGGTCTGAGCCTCAGCTCGCTCATCAGTAACCGTGGGCCAGCCGAGCCCGGTGTGGCTCAGTGGACAGAGCGTCGGCCTGCGGACTGAAAGGTCCCAGGTTCGATCCCGGTCGGGGGCGTGTACCTTGCTTGTGGGCACATCTCCAGTGTGGGGCGTGCAGGAGGCGGCTGATCCATGTCTCTCTCTCATCGATGTTTCTGACATTCTATCCCTCTCCCTTCCTCTCTGTAAAAAAATCAATGAAATATATTTAAGAAAATAAATAAAAAATAAACGTGGGCCGGTGCGCCTGCCTCGTTGGGTCCTTGGGGTCAAATGAAAACCTCACGCGTGAAAGGCCCCATGCGAACCTGGGGCAGGACGGGGTGCTGCCTGGTGCCCATCTCCTTCCGTCCTGTGAGCCTCAGAGTGGTCGATGAGGATGCGGGAGGGGGCGGGCTGGAGGCGAGGGGGCAGCTGGGGAGTGAGGTGAGGTGGTGGCAGACCTACAGCGTGCAGCTGTGAAGACAGTCCCCGGGCGATGTGTTCATGGGTGGAGGTCATCGCCAAAACCATGGGGCATCTCTGCTCCCGCCACCGTGTGGGGAGCACACCGCTGGCAGCCCCCCTGAGCTCTGATTGGCCTTGAGCAGCGGTTCTCAACCTTCCTAAGGCTGTGACCCTTTAAGACAGCTCCTCCTGTGGTGGTGACCCCCAACCATCCTTCATCACTGTCATGTTGCTATTGTTGTGAATTGTAATGTAAATGCCTGTGTTTTCCGCTGGTCTCAGGCGACCCCTGTGAAAGTGTCGTTTGACCCCCAGAGGGGTGGCGACCCACAGGTTGAGAACCACTGGCCTTGAGGCTCACTCCTGGAGCAGACACAGGCCACGGGCCCGGCCCAGGGCCTCGCCGCCTCAATCAGGGACAGACCTTTGCCCCTGCCTCCAAACCACACCTTGCCAGGCTCGGGACGGGACAGAAGCAGAGGGTTCTCAAGCTGCCTGCCTCGTCTGGCCTGGCTGCCTGGGCTAATAATAGGCATTTTTCAGCGCATCCCCCAATTCCCTGGCAAAAAGCATGCAGCTTGCATTTGCTTTTTCTTTTTTTCTTCTTTTTTTTTTTTTTTGCATGTAAAGCGACGCTTAGCTACGCGTCCACATTTAAACGGGCCCCATTTTTGTGTCCCTGCTGCTGCCTCCAGAGAGCCCCCTCTTTCTAGCGGGCCTGGAAGGAAGGCGCACAGTAGGCACACAGTAGGCGCGCAACCCGCTAGTTGCTATAGCAACCGCAAGCACCGTGACTCGGAAGCGAGGTGGGTGAACGCGGCACAAGTCTGGTCCCAGGACCCAACCAACCACCTGTTTGTCGCGCACCAAGAACAGCGAGGTCTGGCCGAGCCGGGGCGGCGCGGCGCCGAGGCCCGAATCCGCTCGGAAACTTTCGCCGCTGGAC